>PVIJ01016258.1:0-25863 GCA_004024925.1 Scalopus aquaticus
AATAAAAAGCTTCTGTACAGCAAAAGAGACATTAACCAAAACTAACAGACACCCTACCAACTGGGAAAAGATCTTTGCACACAATACATCTGATAAAGGACTGATAACAAAAATTTACAAAGAACTCACACAACTCAACAAAAAAAAAGCCAATAACCCAATCAAAAAATGGGCAGAAGAGCTCAAAAGGCACTTCTCTCAGAGACATGTTTAAATGAGAATGGTAATAACAGTGCTTCAGGGACTGTGTCATACTCTCAACCCAGCACTAGGAGATTGGCCTGGGGAACCCCGCTCAGAGAAGCAGCAGCTAAGGCAGGGTGGGTGATGGGAGAAAGGGGTGCTCCCTGCCTCTAGCCACCAGCAGCCTCCAGCCTTGGAAATGGGACTCTGACTAAACAGGGTGAACAGCTAAAGTGGCAGGCTGGGCGTTCAGTTAAAGGTTCCCCTGACTTGTCTAACCCCAAAATTCAGGCCTTTGACCTCTGTGTGATCAACTATGAAAAGTAATTTTGCATTTGAAAAGATCTTCAGTTTCAACTGGGTGTAAGCAGGACTCTAAATTCTCTTCACTACTGAGCAGGTGAAAACCACTCACCTCTTTCAGTTCTGAACCCCTGGAGTGAGGTTTGCGTGGGAAAGAGCCAGTGTCAGAGCTCTGCTTCTCCAGTGTGAGAATGAGCTAGATGCTCAGCGTCTCCTGCCGATTGTTTCTGTATTTCTGTCTCCATCTCCAGCTCGGGTTCCTCTCTAGGCCCTGTAAAGACAGAGCCAGGCTCCAGCCTGCTCACCCAGGTGGGCCCTGACTCAGCGTTTCTGGGGTTCCCAGGCTGCCTTCCAGATAGTCTGATGGTTGCTTTGACCCTTGGGTGAAAATATCTGGAGTATTCTCCCCAACTGGCTGTCTCAGCCCCTTTTCACCACCACATTCCATCTCCTTCATTCTCTTCCTTTGCAGATAAAAAGAGATGGGGTCAGGAGCCAAGGGGAAGAGAGGAGGTTTGGGAACACGGAAGCTCTTACTTTCCTCTCTTCTTCCCTCTCAAGTCCAGATACAGTAAAAACATAATAAGCATCTTTCAACCATGTGAATAGATGCTGCAGTAACTGTCAGAAGACATCAATGTGTTTTACCACTAAGGAGAAAAAGCTGCAAGAAAGCCCTGTCCGCCGACATTCGGAGTCGTGGAAGGGAAAATGACAATATGACAAGAGGCACTGGGCTCCTATTTGGTTTTAGGCAGATTATAATATGAAAAACACCATTTGCCTTTCACTGATGACACGTCAAGTGCTATGGAAGTATGTTCACCCGGGAAAATATTCAATATTTTACAGATTCTTTCCTATTCCCCAAGGAAAGATTTACAGAATCATTCTGCCTCTTTATTCCTACTCACTCTCCGTCATGCCAGAAGCAGCTGCAGTTGCCTTGGCAACATTACAGAATAAACTTGTTGCTTTTGGACCATCTGTACCAAACCTGGGCTATGTAGTGGTTGTTTGTTTCCTTTCCCTGTTTGTCATCTACCAAAACTGAGGCTTCGTAATTCAGATGCTGACCTTCCTGAATAGTTATTTGAGGGCTAGTGGAACTTCTCACACCCATTTCAAAGTTAGAAGGCCAACCCCGGTTCATTCTAGGACTCGGGTCTCTTCTTTAAGAAACTTTGTAAAATATATGTCTGTTACTAAGGAGACAGGACTCACCCACACATTACAACCCAATGGAATTAGTCAGTTTTCTTATAGAAAACAGAATCTCAACAGAGTCAACATGTGAAAAGACAATAGTGATTTTTGCTTCTTTTTTTTACGAGAGGTAGACTTTTTACTAACTTATCTATTTGCCCTTACTGTAAAAGGGATATAATAAACTGATTCTAAAAATAATATCTGCACATCTTGAAAGACATTTGGAAAATACAAAGCAATATTTAAAAATTACTCAGAATCCTGCTACCCAAAGACATTGTTACGATTTTTCTATATTTTTTCCTTTGTACTGCATGTTTCCTTCAGAAAAAAAGATGGATTTGTTTTATAAAAACAATGTTATATCTTGATTTTCCTAATTAAATAAACACTGGACATTTTTACAGGTTATAAAAATTATTTGAAACATAGTTTCTCTCTTCCTTCTGCCCCCCCAGAGTTATACAAGCACTCTGTATCTTTGTAGTGTATTTTTTTTATAAAAAAACCCGCCTTTTCCCTGTAGAGTTTCTTACAATCCGATTTTGTTAGTTGAATGCCCATGTTGTCATTTATGTTCTCCTATCCCCTCAATTTCCTAAAACTTGCTGTCTGAATATAGACATTTGACTTGAGTCATCTTTGTTATTTTGGCAAGAATGTTTTGTGAGCAAGGAGGTAGATTTTTCGAGAACATTTTGTGAGCCATGCGGGAGATGTTTCAGGAGACATACAACAACTGGTTGTCCTTCTGTGAGGTCAGCGCCACCAATGACACCTGCCCAGATCATGAGTCATTTGGAATTTCAAGAAGGTGATACTCTTACGTTACCATAATTTCTTCATTGTTTAACTGGAGTAATTCTACAAAGTGAGACTTCTTCTCATTGATTGCTTAATTACTGAGATAGTTCATGAAAGAAAGGCAGGATAGATGCCTTAATGTATTCCCTTTATTTGCCAGTTATCAAAATAATGTATTAAGTGCCAAAGATGATCCAAAGGGCACTAATTAGTTTTTTCAGTATCATTTTGAATGTATGAATGTAAGCATATTTGATGTTTTGTAATCCATTGTAGTTACTCTTCTTAATCATGCTCCAGCTGTCCCCAATCCAGCCACTGGGAGTCTCCACATTGTCTTCTGGGTCCTGACAGGCTTTAGCATTTTTTTCTAGTTTTCTGTTTGTTTGTTTGTTTGTTTGTTTTTTAATTACCTCCTCACTTTATGGTGTGATAAGATGCTCCAGGGTCAGTTCATACATTTTCTGCTCCAGATCTATAACTAGCTATTTCTTCCAAGAGATCTGGTTGGTTATTTATAATGGAAGAATTTATGTAGAAACCACAAATCTGAGTTTTAAGGTGCTCATTTTTCAAGGTCTTTTCTGTGGTCAGAACTAAGAAACTTTGTAGTGCCTCTCCTTCCTCCTCCTTTTCCTCTTCCTCCTTGTTCTTCTCATCTGCTTCCTAACGTGTGCCAAACTCTTGCAACGACTGCCATTCAACTTCAAGACTGCATTATTTATCTTTAATCTCATCAGTCTTACACCAGTGGCTCCATTCTCTCATGCCACTGACACCAATCTAATGACTCATTTGCTTCACAGTACACTTACCCCTAATTATCGCAAAACGCAACATTCCAAAGTAACCACAAACACTAGTGATATCACAATTTCTATGGATCAGCAAATCAGAAGCAGTTTTGGTGCACAGTTCAGGGTTGGTCCCTCACAAGATTGCAGACAAAATGTTAGCATGAGTTGCAGTAATCTGAAGACTTGACTGGGGCTGGAAGATCTACTGTCCGGGGACCTACTCCATGCCTGGCAGCTGATGCTGTGTGGATGCTGGATGTTGACTGAAGACTTCAGTTGATGTATTTCTGAGCCTCTCAGGAGGACTACTGAAGGGTCCTTACCACATGACTTCTAGCTTCCTTGAAAGTGAGTTATTCAAGAGAGCAAGGTATAAATGGCAATTCCTTTGATGATCTAGCCTCAAAAATCATACATTGTCATGTCTATCATATTCTACTATTATAAGTGAATCAGTATGTCTGGCTCATAATCAAAGAGAAGAGAATAAGTCTCCATTCATTAAAAGGGGAATGTCAAAGATTTTTCAGGCATATTTCTTCCTGAATGCAACTTACTTACATTGTAAATGTAAAACACACTCACACCTTCCAAAAGACTTCCCCAAATTCTCATTCTTTTATAATATCAGTTTGAAGTCCAGGATCTTGTTCCCTAAATCAGGTTCAGGTGTGGAGGACAATCCTCAGATGTCCTTGAGTGCAACCCCTTGAGAACAGCTCCTCATAATTTGAAGACCTATGATCTGAAAAGTTATTTGCCATCTACACACATACGCACACTCTCACACACATACATACATACTTAAAACAGAATTATGGGACAGGTATAGAATAATTATATGGACACCCTCTACCCCCATTTAAAGTTGGGTAGAACAGGGAACTCACAGGAGTCTCTGACCCAGAGTAGTTTTGAAATTTATCTGGGTAAATGCTGGAAGTTTCTTAATTAGAACTCAAGGTCTGAAAATGAGTCTCTATAGCTCTGTAGCTCTTGAGTTTCCAACCTCTAGGTCATCCTTTCTTTTTCATGAGGGGTAGTCCATATGTTCTGATGAATAATTTTCCCAGCTTGCTTCCTGCCTGTACAAGCTTCATAGTTAAAGGCCTCTTATTTTTTACTGATTTTGCACCTTTCAATCTAAGCTTACGCTATTTTTGTTGATTTACTTCTCTTAAAAACTTCATGGATTTCTTATGATTCTAGTTATAGTCCACTCAGACAAAACCACATCCACTAACTCTTCCAAAATAAGACCTTTTCTTACATTTTAAAAGGACAGGTTTATTAGGAAAAGAAAGCAGAAGATGTTCGCACAGACACAAGTGGGCAGAAAGACCTGTTCCTGCTGCTTTGCAAAGGGAATATGTTTCTGAAAAGAAACACCTACATAGTCATAGTAGGGCAGGAGAGCTGGCAAAACAAAACCTTGACCTTTGGCTTCTACTAATCGTCTTTCCAAGGGCCTTCAACTTCTGACCATTGCCCAATTCCAAAGCCACTTCTAAATTATAGGAGTTGTTATAGCAGCACCCTGCTCCTAGTACAAATTCTGTATTAGTTATCTATTGCTACATGAAATAGTACCTAAAAAAATAGTTGCAAAAGCAACACTAAACATTTATTCTGTTATAATCAATTAGGAATTTGAGAGCAGCTCAGTTGGGTAGTTTCTCATGAAGTCACACTAAGGAATTTGGTTGGGGCTGCCATTCTCTAAAGGCCTGATCAAGGATGAGAGATCTACTTCCGAGATGTCTATTTATCTGACTGGCAAGTTGCTGCTGGTTGTTGGCAGGAGATATTAGTTCTGTTACCTCCGTGGGCCTTTAGGAGGGTTGATAGAATGTCCTCACGGCAGGAAGGCTGGTCCCAGAATAGGCGGGCCAAGAGAACAATAGGGAAACTGCAATTCCTTTGACAATCTGGCTTTAGTCACATCAATATTTCTGAACTTTTCACCAGAAGCAAATCACTAAGCCTGGCTCACATTCAAGGGGAAGGGGATCAGGATCCTCTTCTTGAAGGTGGTAAAATATTTTTAAACTACCACAAACACTACCACCAACAAAATAACTACTACAAGTAGTTACAATTCTCAGGCTTTTTTTTATCCTTAGAATATATCTCACTAAATGGAGATTTATAGTCAAATTACTATGTCCCAATGTCACTTGAAATTATCCTTTCTGTGAACATATGCAACCAACTTGCAAAACAGTTAATTAGTTAAATTTTAATTTTGATTTTAGGAAATTTCTGTTTGTTTTGTTTTATATATTCATGAAATACTTTCAAGGTCTCAAAGTCAAACTGTGGGACAAGATATGTTCAGAGATGCCTAGCTCATTTCTGTCCTCTCCACCTTCTTCCCCTCTATGCCCTATAAAGTAACTTTGTTTTCAGTTTTTTATTTATTCTTTCAATTTTTAAAACATAAATAGGAAATACATACGTATCTTTCATTCTAAGATAAATATTTGCATGTCAAATATACTATTCTTCACATATCATTTTTACACACCAATATAACTTGAAACTCATTCCAAGGCAGTATTTGAAGATAATTGTTAATTCCTTTTATGGCTAATATACACATTACATAGATGTATAGGGTTTATTCTATCAGTTCCCTGTGAGTGGATAACGTGGAGGTTTTCAGTCTTGTACTATTACAGATAATGCTGCAGTGAATAGCCTTATGCATATGTCTTTCTAATTCTCTTCCAGAAACATTTTTATAGCTATAATTTTGTTCATATTGAGGACAGACATACCTCAAGTTATCAAAATCTGTTTCTATTGTGGACACACAGGATTTTCCTATTTTTTTCAGTAGTAAAAATGATACAACAATTAATGTCCTTGTACTTAAATCTCTGATGATATTTCTAGTTATATATCAGAATAAAGTCCTACAAATTTAGTTAATAGGTCAAGGTTCAAGGACCTTTATAGGCTGTGGATACAAATTATTAAACTGTTTTCGAGAGAAGGATACAACACGTTCACACTACCAGAGGAAGTAAGTCTCAATGTCTGGCACTGGTGAGATATGGGTTCAAATCCTATTTTTCCCTTCTGCTACTTGAGTGACTCTAGACCAGATAATTTTCCTGAACCATAGCTTTCTCTTCTAGAAATGTGAAGAATAATAATTATAGGATTATTGTGAGGAGAAAAATTACATATTTGACTTGTACTCAAGTATGTACTTGAGTACACAGGCCAATATTTAATATAGTGCCTGACATATACCAAACATTAAAATGTTTGTTATCACTGCTCATATCACCAACAAATGTGGTTGTCAATCTCATAGTACAGTCAGCAGCATGGAATATTACTGTTTAAAAATAAAAAGTGTCCATTTGATGAGCAAAAGATGCTATTTGTTTTAATTTGCATTTCTTTGATTTCTAGTTCTGTTGAACGTTATTATTTCTTTTTCTATGTACTCTGTTTATATACTATGTCTATTTTTCTATATAATTTTAGTTATTTAAAATACATATGCAAGTGTTCTTTATTAGGAATACAAATCTTTTTTTTTATTATTTGTGTCTTTTACACTACTGCATATTCCCCGTAGGTTTCCCACCACCAATTCACCCGTGAACCGTCACCACAGTCCCCTGTGCTCCCCTCTCCCCCAATCCTCCCCCCTCTCTCGCTGGTTGACACTCTTGTATTTGGTTCCCCTATTAGGAATACAAACCTTTTGTTGTCATTATTGGTGCAAACATAACCCCAACATTGTGTTTTACTTCTCAATTTCATTCATTACACATTGTATTAACATATAGGCTTAACACTTTATGAAATCAAGTATTTGCCTTTGTGATTACTTCAATATACTATTGAAATTAAGGAAATGATTCACTTTTCAAATTTTCAAAATACAACTCTGTGCTCACTGACACTAGTTTAGTATTGTTTGGGACGTATATCTTAATACAGAAAAGCATGTTGATCTTAAGTTCACAATCCGATGAATTTCCTCAAAATGATTGTATTCATTGTACTAGTTTGCTAGGACTGCCATAACAGAACACCACAAACAGGGTGGTTTAAACAACAGAAATCTTGTTTCACAGTTCTGGAGGCTTTAGAAGTGTTAGAGGAACTTCTGAAGGTTGGTTCCTTCTGAAGGCTACAGGGGAGAATTTGCCACACCTTTCCCCTAGCTGCTTATGCGCTGACCATCTTCGGTGTTTCTATTTATGTGTTGTCCCAAGCTCTGTCTTCATGTTCATGTGACAGACACATGTGCATGGGCTCTGTATTTGAATCCCCCCTTTTTATAAGAACTTATCAGAACTTTTTATAAGAACTTTATCAGGACTTCAGCATATCTGTTTGGGGGGAAAACAATTCAACCCACAACACTCATGAAACTAGGACACAGATCAAGAAACAGAAAAATATTTTTGATAACAAGAAGAAAGAAAAATAAGGAAGGAGGAAAGCGAAAGAAACAGCAGAAGAAGAAAAGCAGGAAGAGGAAGAAGAAAGCTTCTTACTAAAGTTACTATGAAAACCAGACATTGAGCTGGTAATTTTACTTATATTATATAATCTCATTAAAACTTTAAAATACCCTTTAAGGGAGTTATTAGCGTGCTTTTACAACCAAGAAAATTAAATATCAGTGTGATTAAGTAATTTGCCCAAAGTAACAGTACATAGCAAGGTTGGGTTTGATGCAAACTTGTCTGATTAACAAAACCAGAAACTTTCCAGCCCAGATGAATATAAATTTGGTTACTGTGGATGCGAAGGGG
Source organism: Scalopus aquaticus (assembly GCA_004024925.1). Classification (NCBI taxonomy): domain Eukaryota; kingdom Metazoa; phylum Chordata; class Mammalia; order Eulipotyphla; family Talpidae; genus Scalopus; species Scalopus aquaticus. Next base: position 8,084 of record PVIJ01016258.1, read on the forward strand.
AAGCCCTGGGCATCATCACACAGCATGGGAGGATCAGTGCGGCTACTACGTGACCAACTCAGTGATAAGAGATGGACACAGCGCTAAATCTCTACCTGCTCCATCCTATTTTCCTTTTGACATTAAACAGGAACATTTGTTATTAGGTTCTGCTCCAAATATTGCCCAATGAATGATTATTTTGAAGACTGACTCTGAGACCAGATGGGTGTTCTTACTGTTCTAAAGAAGATATAAACCAGTTCTGAAGTAGTGAAAAAAGCAAGGGGTCAGTTCTGGGACCAAGGAAAAGCCACCCTAATAGCCCGCCTGATGCTGTTCTCACGGCTAACACTCGTGGGCACGCCCGAGCCCTTCAGCCCGCACTCCCAGGCCCGGTCTCCAGGTAACACCGGGAGCATGAACCCTGGAGAACACAGCAGGAGCTGGGTCACTCGTATTATACCCTCTGTTGCATGGCCCTGAGTGGTAGAGTGAACATCAGGGAGGGTAAAATGCATTATGGAGCAGGAAGGACAAAACATGTGGCCAAATCATCCTTCTGCCCAAGATACTCAGTGGATGCAGAGTGGGAGGCTGCGCTGAGAGAGGCACTGAGCTGGTATCTCCGGCTTCAACATGTTAGTTTTCACAATGACCCTGAGAGAGAAATAAATTTCTGTGCTCCCATTATGACAAGTGAGGGGACTGAGCCTAAGTGAGGTTAGGAAACCTGTTTGAGCATACAAAGAGACAAACAACAGGACAGTTCCATTCAAACAAAAGATGAAGAAAAGTGGAAATCTGGATTTTTCTGAATTATGAATTGTGTGGTTAAGGAATCTGAGGGAGTAGAAGTGATATATGCTCACTTTTTTTTTAAGCTAGACAATAAAAGAACACCAAATATTTTTCTGTTGAACTGCTGAAAGCTTGTTCTGGAATATAAAAATTTTAGAAAGTGAATTCTGGTGTCATGAGCCAACAACCCTCATTTATGAACCATATAATGATTGGGTCCAGGGACTCATCTCCTATAAAAGTATTCCATTAATGAGGTTCTAATCAGTTCCAATATTGTTATCTTCCAGTTTTGTGCCAGTGCACTGACTTTAGAAAGTACAAAGTTTTCATTAATTGACTGTTTGGCTTATTTGTCTCTTAAAACACTGGTTTGATTTTAAATTCAAGTTGAGCTGTGTTCTGAGTTCAATAACCCATGTACTTTTTTCCCCCTCTATATTTAAATCTGTTGGTTTATTTGCCTGATCAGGTCACAGACACAAGGGTCCTGGCAGTGGTTATGCTGTGCATACATTACAACTTATACCTGTAGGCAGCGCAGGCAAGAGCCATTCAGGAAGGAGCTATGGGCTGACTCTGGGTGCAACTGACAGCAGCCTGACCTTCCCAGGCACACTGGACCTGAACTGACTTCTCTTCTCCATTAAAAAAAAATTAAAACAAACAAAGAAGAGAGGCGACTCCTGCTGCTGTAGTCAGAAGGCTAAGCCATCAGAGCTCCTCCTAAGACTTTCCAAACACAGCTCAGGAGCCTTTCTTCTTTACCAGTGGGTGGCTTAAAGGCCCCCCCCTCCTTCCCATTCTGGAGACAGGGGGAGTGCAGTCTGAGAACTGGAATGCCCTCTGCCTGCTCCAGCACAGAAATGTGCTTCTGGCAATCACAGAGACAGCAAATGGTGTGGTGTGTGTGCTCTTAATCTCTATTTTATCGTCTCCAACAATTTAGTGGTTAATTAGCAATTTGCTGCCCACCGATATGCAAATGAATGACAAGCAAAGGCCCTCAGCATCTGTAATTATTTTGCTGATTTACAAGCCACTTTCCTCTCTTTGTAGGTTTTTCTGTATGTGCATTCATGCATCAAGGATTTCATTATTTTTAGAAGCATACTCTGCGTTTTTATGCTTTAATATTTTCAGGCTTCAGTAATTACAGTGGTATGGATATATATTTTTCCTCTCAATTCCAAACTCATTTTATTTCTCTGGAATACTTTTCTTTAGACGAAGAGGGGAGAGTAAGATTTATCAAGGGGCTGAAATCCAAATTGCAGAGAGAGAGAATCAGAGCGCAAGATTGAAAGATGCACATTTCTGCAGCTGCCAAATCCTTATCTGGAATCGGAGTCGTCTTGTAATATTTGATTTTCTCCCAAGCAGCTCCTGTAAGTCGAGCCACGATCTGCGTTATCCATCTGCCTACTTTGGAGCAGGGTGTTTTACTATTTGGCGGTTTAAATGCTTTACGTTTTCGCCAGCGCATTAAGAAAGGCTCTCATGTTAAATTAAGTCAATTAATAAATGGAGACACATTAAGCAATCAATTTTGTCAGCCTATCTCCCCAGCATTATGTATGGTTGGCTGTAATCACAAGATAAATGCAATGTGCTGATCTATGGTAATGTTCAATAATACATTCTCCGCCAGGCTCAATTCATCAGGGAGTTTCGGTAGGGGAGGCATTTGTTATTGGCTGTCTCTGCACCTCAAGGATAACATTTCTGTCCTTTTGATTGGCCGCCTCACTGCTGCAAGATTCTAACCGTCTTATTTTGATGATGAATATGAAGGCACGCTAAGCCAGGCTGGCGCGGAGTGTCTCAGAGGCTGCGCTCCTTCCACAGCCCAAGGTCTTTTCGCTTCCTCCGCTGCCTTCCTGTGCCCACAACCCCCCCAAAAGTTGTGATGCTTTTCTTTACCCAGTGCTTTGGGGCTGTGTTAGATCTCATTCACCTCCGCTTTCAGCACTACAAGGCTAAACGGGTTTTCTCCGCCGCTGGGCAACTTGTCTGCGTCGTAAATCCCACACACAACCTAAAGGTGAGTTGCTCTCTATCGTTTGATATTCGGGCTGCTGGGGCTCCAGTCCTTCCGCCCCCGCGTCAGCGAACCTCAGTGCAACGGGAGCTCCTGGCAATAGCCCGGTCGCTGTTGCTAGGAAGGTGTTTGTGCCCAGAGATGTTGCCTCCGCTCGTTCTAGCTCTCAGTGACTGCGTTGTTTCCCTGACTGGCAAGAACAACTGGAGTGATAGTCTAATTCCCTTTCCCCGGCTGTCAGCCCGAGTCCAGTGGGGGTCAGAAGGGGAGAGTGGTGGCGGCAGCAGGGGGCGTCCCCTTCTCTTTCCCAAATATTTGTGGACAAGTGTTAGGAAACACTCAAGATTTGAAAAGTTACCCAATCTGCATTCTGTCCCATGTGTTTGGAAAAACAGACAAGCTCATGGATTTTGGAAGCTCCCAGCTACCAATGAAGTAGTTACCCCTAAGGAGCACAGACCCAGACCTGGGAGCTTGCGAGAGGCCCCTTTCTGCAGTGTTTTTCCTTATGTGAGTGAGTGTGTGTGGGGGTGGGGGGGAGAGCAGAGAAAGAGCGAGAGGGTGTGAGGAGTTTGTCTTCTTTCCTTTTTGCTAGCTAGATGCGCCCCCTGCACTGAAGACAGGAAGAGGTAGATTTGTTTTAATTGTATAATAATGAAACCCTCCCTGAGCAGCTTGCCTGAATCGCTGCAGGTGGCTGCGGGTGCTGAGTTGCCTGGGGCTGCTGAGCTCTGCATCTGGCATCACTGCTTCTGCTTTTGTGCCTCCAGGTCAATGTCTTTTAAGAGACTGGCCAAAATATGAGCTGGGGGAGGACAGATACACACACAGCCAAGACTGACGCGAAATGAATGAAGAGTCACCTGTGAAGGTGACGGGGGAGAGGGGAAGGCAGTGTGGCAGGGTAAGGGATGGTTGGAGGACCCGCTGGACTCCCCAGATGTGAAATGAGCCAGCTTAGCTCTGTCCTAAAATAAAGGATAGACTACTTGGGACTTGCTTTCCTTACAATACTCAGGGCTGAGTGACCGAGACGGGCATGTCTGCTGGAACAATCTCTGAGGATAAATTGTCTTCTTGCTTTGGGGCAGGAAGAGTGTTGCTGGTTCCTCATCACTTTATAAACTATAGTCAGACTCTTTCAGCCTGATCCCTGCTGGTCAGTACTGGTGGGTGCTCCCAAACCCCTATTCCTAGAAGTCCTTAGGAGGGAGAGCTGCCTGGGCTCCTGGGGCAGCTGCATCACATGGTTGGCCCTGGGTGGAGGGGTGATGAACTGCCTTGGAACCCCAATGGTGCACCTGACCTAGGGACTGGCTTTCCTTGTACCCAAGCCGTGACCAACACCGTCACACTCAACAGCTCTCTTGCTCCCTTTCCTCTCACCCTCTCTTCCTCTCTCTCCCCTCCTTCCACTCTTCTTTTCTTCATGGCTTAGTTCTATAAATGAAAATTCACCACCAGCCATCCTTAGCATAGTGAGTGTATGGTATACATATTAAAAGATGATTTTGAATTCCATTTTATGGGCACTTTTGAGCCCACATTCAAACTCCCATTATTTTGTCACTTTACATTAGTTAGTTCCCTGTGGCAAGAAATTTTGTTTATTCCTGTTTTGCATTTTAATACCTTTAAAAATTGTTTATGAGACTTAGCGTTTCCAAAGTTTGAATTTATATGGTTCATTGACTGCAGCTGATTATGGAAGAAGGGGTTCTGAGATCTTGGAGTGGGGTGAAATGCATCTGTGTGTACTTTTCAGTGAAGTCTGCCTGGATATTGACAAAGGTCCTGCCGCCTGGACACAGGAGTCTAAAGTGAGGGCTGGAGATCCTGGCTCCTTTCTGGCCAGCTGTGTGACCTCAAATGACAAACCTCTGAGTCTTCCCTTCCTCACTTTCAAAATGGACATAGAAATATTTATCCTGTTTCCTCCACTACTGTGTGAGACTGAGAAGAGATATGAGAAGTGGGCGTGCTTTATAATACTCTCCTCAAGTTAAAAAAAAAAAATCACGTATTGCACATCATTTTGTAAGGTTGCATTTAGGAACTTCCAAAGTTGTCACATAAAACCTTTAGCCAACTTAGAAATCATATAAGCAGTAAGATAAAAATAGGTGACATAGCTTTAAGAGGCTATTTTCCATGGTTCACGTTTTCACATACATTCTCATTTGACTTTTCATTTCCCATAAAAAACCACTTAGAGATTTTGCTCAGGGGAGCATCACCACAGGTAAACAAAGCGAGCAGAGTGCTGCTAATGTTACCAGGGGTTGGGCAGAGCGCACAGGATTCCATGAGGCTGAGCCAGGCAGGGAGCCATCTCTGCAGCCCAGGCCTCCTCTGCGGAGGTCGCAACCAGCCCCACGTGCCCTTCCAGGGTCCAAGTGGCCCATTGGGTGCATTTTACCTGCTCCTCAAATCTGAGGGCTAGCAGCCATTTGCAGAACTTGTAAAGGAACAATTCCATAAGAGAATTGCTAGCCCCATCACTTACATTAAGAAGTATATAAAACCTCAGAAGAAAAGTGCTCCATCTAAGCACTAATCTCCATAGACAGACCACAGAAGTATGCCTTGGATGTAATAAGCTGTGATCCACGTAGGGGGGAAATTCTTCTTTAAAAGCAAAAAAGAAAAAAAAAAAAGCTGTGGCCACGTTAACCCAGAATAGCTATTGATCTGTGGTGCTTTCCTGCACTGTGTATGACAGGCTGGTACATGAAATGGTGACCAAGGACAGAGAGGCAACCTTGCCTCCAATTTTCTAGGTTGTGCATAACTCAAAGAGGGCTGGGAAGCCTGTGTTTTACTTTGTGAAAGCATCTTTGCACTTTGTCCTTTTCTGGGCTCTCTCCAGAATGCTCTTGGTGCTTAGGTCCTGAGGCAAGCACTGAGTTATCATCAAAATTCACTTACTGAGCAGAGAAAATCATGTATTTACCATGCTTCTATAGGTCACCTTCATTCCCAATCTTATTATGGCGAGTCAGTAGCATGGGGTTCCTGCAAGCAAGCTGATGCCTTTCCTTCTAAATGCAAGGCAGAAGCCTTCCAGGGAATGCAGATACCCTGGTTAAAGCCATTACTCCCCTCAGCCCTCCATAATTAATAGGGACATTTAGAGTAGCTGGAAGTTGAGGGACCTCAATCTAAGCAAAGGCCAGGCAGGGAAGAATCCATTGCAGAGCCCCTTGATGGAGTGTGTTTCCCTGTGTCTATCTGTCTGTAGGGATGGCTCCCTGCACAGAGTAAGGCTCCAAATGATGGCCTCCATTTCTCCTTCCCATCCCAGAAAAAGGAGCCAGTGTTCCTGGCTGCCTGCCCTCTGCATCTCCATTCACAGAGGTTACTGAAATGTGGCCAGGAAGCATCAGTCTGGCCCTGCTGGGGCTCCAGCTCCTGGCCTGATGCAGCACTCCCTTTTCCCTTGGGTTCTTTCTTGTTTCCAAATCAAGAAAGCCTTTCTCCTCTGGCTCCTCTCCTGAAGGCCTAACTGCTTCTATGACGCCCTGCCCTGGGCAGTCCTCCCTTCTGTCCAGACTCGAGAGATGCCCTTTGAGAGGTGGGCTGGCACTTGGTGCACCCAGCTCTCCAGAAAAGAGTCTGTAGGGGTTGTTAGAGACTGTCTGGGGTCATTCTCAGCGCCTCCCTGGCTGCTGTAGCTGAGCTGAGACTGGCTGTGCTACTTCCTCCCCTGACTACGGTCCTTGATAAATGAGTTTCTGAAAGAAGACCAGCAAGATGCTTTCTGGCAAACTTCCTCCAGGCCCTTCCCTGTACCAATATCATTGCTGAGCCCCCCAGTGTCCTCCCTGGCATCCAGACATAAGAGTATAAGCTCCCCACTTCTCCTGGGAGGCTATCCGTGCCTCCACTAAGCCAGTCCAGAGCTATTCTTCTATTGTAACTGCTTAGGCTGGGCTTACAGACAGAAACACACACACACACACACACATACACACACACACGCACGCACGCACGCACGCACGCACGCGCGCGCACACACACGATGGGAGAAGCATATGGGACAATGCTGGTTTTAATGTATGTCCCTGACAATTGCTAAATCTAAAATCAGGGCATTTTAGTACCACTACATGAAGCATCCACATGCCTTTCCTTCTAAGACCGACCTGACCTGTGTGGTGTCGGGGTGTGTGCCGCTGGGGATGGGGAGGGCACTTCCTGGGAGAGGAGGGGCATCATTGAAGAGGAGGCCCAGGAGAGATGTGTGGCAAAACCAAACATCACCTCTACCATTTGTGGGATAATCTTTTGAAATCAGGCCTCTGGGGGGCTTTAACTAACTCAGTCTGACACAGCACAGCAGGCAGCTGAATGAGGACTAAAGACCTGAACGTTGTTTTTAGAGATTTAGAGGTGGCCTTGGAGTGCTCAGCCTGAATACCTATTTGAAAGCAGTTAAAGGCTTCTGACAAGACTGTTTAATAGCTAGTGTGTGGGCTACTCCACTCATTGACACAACCACCTCTGAAGTCTCGGTTCCAGTCTTCTGGAAATCTCCTCATCTTCCTTGTGCTGCCTGGGGTTCTTGTCATAGTTCTTAGGACCTTAGAGGGTCCGGCAAAGGATTGGAGTGGGGGTGGGGGTTGGTGAAGCTGGTGATTTCACTCTGTGAGCCTTATTCTAAAGGCTTTCCCTGCAGCTTCTTCCAGCCTTTCTGATTCCGTGAATGTTGCGTGACACTCCGCTCTGCTGGCACGGGCAGCCGTGCGGCTTTTCTGGTTAATGGTGATTGCAAATGAGACTCTCGAGTCACATAACAGGAGCCCCAAGCCCCAGCAGTCACTGGGTTAGCTGTGTGCTAGAGATGGAGCTGTGTGTGCGAGAAGGCGGAAGCCAGTGCTAAGAGAAGGTGAGCCGATTATCCCTGATTGCATTTAAGCAGCAGCCCCCAGGCCAATGCTGTGGAGCTCCCTTGACCCCTCCCTCCAGCTGCAAGGCCTGTTTGGAAGAAATTAGAAAACAGGTACTAAAAGCTCTCTTTGAAATCCCTAGAGAGGGCAGAGCTATTTGGATGGCTTCCCTGAGGGAAGGCAGAATATTTTTCTAGCAATTAACAATAAAGAAAAAAATTAACTGCCTGTGAAGGTATTTTACCTTTAGCAAAGTCAGCTCAACTCCATTGGCTCTGCTCCCCAAAGGGGACAGTTGACCTGTTTAGACACTGAATGTCATGTGGAATGGGTCAGACGAGAGAATGGAGACCTGTCCTCTCATGGGGCTCAGGGAGTGAAGGGGGCCAGAACTGGGAGGTTAAACCTTATTTTACAGTCAAGAAACTGAAGCCAGAGAGGGGAAGGGACTTGAATTCATTTCCTAGGGCTGCCATACAAATCGCCACTGACTGGGCTGCTTCCACCCAGAGAGTTGTATTCTCTCACAGTTCAGGAGGCTACAACTCCAAAATCAGGGTGTCAGCAGCACCTTGCTCCCTCCAAGCCTCCAGGGAAGAATCTGTTCCTTGCCTCATCCAACTTCTGAGGGCTCCATGTGTCCCTGGGACGTCACCACATTACTCTGTGGTCCCGTTGCCCACTTCTGTCCTTTGTGTGTCTCTCTCAGACTGGACTGCATTTAGGGCCACCTGGATAATGCAGGATAAGCACCCCACAACCCAGGTCCTTCATTTAATCACACGTTGATCATAGACTAGTCAGTCTTTTTGCTATATGAGGTAATATTCAACAAGCTCCAAGTTATAGGCTGTGATTATATCTTTTGGGGGCCACCATTCAAATCACTGCAGAACTTGGGCTAAGTCAGCCTATTTAGTGACAGACTTGGAACCAAGTGGGCTTCCTGACCGCAGACCTATATCCCCTGCCCTGCTCCAGATTGCCCTCAAGTTAGCCCAAACTAACCTTGCTTGGGTGCATGCTGTGGGAGCAGAAAAAGGCAAGACCCCCTTCCTGTACCCCATCAGCCTGCCTGGGGCCATTAGTCTGACCCCATGTACTGTGCCATGCGCCCTGCCATCTCCGCTGCCCCAGACTCACATTTCCTCAGCAAATTGATAGCTCTGCATCCTCCTCCTCCCTCACCCCCATAAATCTTTTTCAAATTAAAAAAATAATACAATTAGTATGACTTCGTGCCCATTATATGTTTAAAATCAAGTGATAAAGAGATATAAAGTCAAAAGCTTAAAGCTTTGTGTTTTTCCCTTGGTGCATATTTTAAAAATCCACAGGATTAATCTGAAGAGAAGCAGTGAAGGAAGAGAGGGGTGCAGAAAAGAAGCACAGGCTTGCGGGAAACAGGCCTGAATTCAGTTGCAGACTACCACTTGCTGCTGTCTGACTTTGAACTAATGACTTAGCCCCTCAGAGGCTCTATTTCCTCTTCTATTAAAAGGAGAAAATAATGCCCACCTCTGATGGTGGCTGCGGGGATGAATGAGCTCACACAGGAAAATGTCTGCCACAGAGGAGAGAGCAAGGAGACGCAGTTACTGTCAACGCGGTCATTATATTCATTACAATGAAGCGGCTCCTTGGAAGCTGGCTTCGGCTCCCCACAGCCCCACCTGGTTGTCTTTCTTTGCCTTCCCTTCCCTCCCCCTCTGCAAGCCTTGGTGCTTGCTGTTTCTTGGAATTTATGAATTGCCCTTGGCCTTGGATTTTGAATAGAACAATTTCTTGCCTTATATAAAATCAGATTTGTCCTTAATGCTTAGCTTCAAAGCAAGTACTGAATTGGGGGTGAACCCATAGTCCAAAGGGGGCAGGACTAGGTCTGGGGAGAGCACAGTCCCATGGTGGGACCAGAGCTGAAGGAGTCGGGGGCCTGTCATTCACAGAGCCAGGAGCCGTGCAGATAAGTCCCCTGTCTCCACCCATCCTGAAACTTGCCCTCATGACTAATGCATGACTGCTTTTCATTAGCCGCAGCTGAGAAAGCTCATGGGTAAGTGGCTCTGTGAGGGGCACGGGGCTTGGGGTGTGGATCTGAGGCTGAGTAACACTGAGAGATTCAGCGGGGTGGGTCAAGGGAGGTAGGCCCACATTGCATGCTCACGGGGAGGCTGGGCATTTCCTCCTTCCGTTCTCCTGCCTCCAGGAAGGAGCTTCCCTCTGAGCAGGGCAGGGATGAAGAGAGTGGATGTTCTACTGACACAGCAGCCCCTGAAATCCAGGGGTGCTCAGACCATTATAAGCGAGAAGGAGCTCCTAGATCCCACTGTCATCAGAGAAATTTAAAATGTGCTGAGCTAGGTTGATAGAGTTCCCTGCACTCCAACCCAAGTATCTGTAGTCTCTCTCTCTCTCTCTCTCTCTCTCTCTCTCTCTCTCTCTCTCTCTCTCTCTCTCTCTCTCTCTCTCTCTCTCTCTCTCACACACACACACACACACACACACACACACACACACACACACACACACACGATGGTGATTCTGTGATGCCAGCCTGTTTGGATTCTGTCTCTGAATGGTGGTGCAAAGTCACAGGACACAGAGCCTAATGGATGGGAGATATGGTCCCCAACACTTTGGAAAATAGGAATGAGACAAACAGGAACCCCTCTCTCCTCTGGGACTGACCACTCCGGTCTCAGAAAGAAGAGTGGGGCGGTGGGGGGAGGTAGTGCTCGAAAGGAGAGAGTAAACTTCCAGCGAAGGCCCTGGAGAAAGGGTTTTGGAGTTAGACAGCTGGCGTGCAGTGCTGCCACTTCCCCTTGACCTCCCTGGGCCTGTCAAATGACTGTCACTAAGGAGGATGGGGTGTTCACCAGGGCTCCTCGTGGCGCTGGCACGTGAGCGCTGCTCCGTCAGCAGCGGTCACGACTAGGAGGGAGCCCCTTGGGGATGTTACCTGACACACCAGGGGTGACTGATGTTCTTACGCTGGAGTTTGTGCGACCAGATGTCTGCTCAAACTGGGTGTTTGGGCAGAGAGAGAGGGCAGAGGCAGCTGTAAAAGACCTATCTGTTGAGTGACCAGGATTCTGAAGCGCAGTTCACACTAGAGCACCAGAGCCCTGCTCTGGGCGCTACTCCAGCTCGAGGCCCAGAGCGGCTCGCGGATGAAGCGGCTTGTGCAAGGTCACAGCTGAGGGCAGAGTGGGTCCGTGTGCCTGCTCTGTATTCCAGACATCCTCTCCCCGGGCCACAGCTGTGGGGGTGCGGCGCGGTGAAGGATGCCCCTCTCTAACATGAGCCCAAGGCAGGCTGGAAGTCTTCCCGGGGCCCCTTGTGCTCAGGTCTGCCAGGGTGCACACAAGCCGGCGGCGACACTGGGGCATTTAAGAGGCAAAGTTCCCTGCGCCTCCAGGGCTGGCACATCAGCAGGGGTGAGATGAGGCGCCAAGAGCCATCACCAGAGCCACGAAGTCGTAACTCCAGACTTTCAAATAACAGCTGGATCAAGTTCAGCTACAAAAGGCTACATTTTCATCTTGACTATGGGCCCAGGATGAAAGTGCCATCAGAACAGATCTGAAACTGGCCTAATGTGTTTTGCTGAAGAACGGGGTCTCCTTGTGGATAATTTAAAATGGTAGTCTAACTGGAAATGTCAGTTTGACTTGTAAGAAGCTCTATCTCTTAATAATTTCTTGGTCCTTTAATGTATTTTTAATCACGAATCCATGATCAGGAGGAGCTGTGTGCCATGGGGCCGTCTCCAGCTGAGGCACCCAGAACTCCAGCCACGAAGGAGTGGCCTGTGGAAGGGACGGGCCGGGTGCCCAGGAAAAACCCCGAGAGCGTCCGGCAGGGAGGAGAAAGGCCACTGCAGGCTGTGTTTGCAGAGGGAAATGGGGTAGCTTGGCATTAGGCAGGCCCCACTGAGATCAAGTCCAGATCAATAACAGATTTTCCGAAAGCCTGGCCGGCAAGCCTAGCCATCTGCCCAGCTTTGTAGTCAGACGCCAGGGGGCCTCAGCTCTAAGGCCTAAGCCCTTATCAAGGCTGTGCTGGAAGTCTGAGGCCAGTAAACACTCAGAACCTCGGCTGCCCTTTCTCTAAATTCGGATGGGCTTATTCTAGGCCCATTGTAATGTGAGCTGGCTACCCCTCCTGAAGCCTCAGACAACAGTTCGCTACCACCTCATTATGCACACAATAATAATAACAACCACAATGGCTACCATTTCTGGAAGGTATGTTATGTCTAAGGACTGTTAAATGTTCTGCATTTAATTCTCAACAGGAGGTAGTATATTATTTTCATTCTCTATTATACAAAATATCATAGCAGAAGAAAAAGGTGGAAGGACTTGCTCAGTGTCACACAGATCTCTGTGGCAGAGTCCTTTTACCTTAAAATCCTGTGCTTTGAAGCACCTCTTGGGATGTCATCCCTTAGTGACCTTTTCACAGCAAACAACTGAGCCAGCTTGCTGGGTCATAGGACTAACAGTGAGTGGGTTATATTTCTTCTTAAAATATTTAACTGGGGTCCTGTCATATTCACACTTTGTCTTATACACCAAACATATCCAGTTCTTGGGTCAATCCTGGGTCTTCTCTGTGCTGCCTGTGGAATCAGCCCCTGTGGCCTATAGCAGTGACTTTGCTCACTTCCACCTGCTTCCTGGAGTCACCTCCCCCAACAAATGACTGCATGCAAGTCCTGGTCTCAGGTCTACTTTGGAGAACCTCTGTTAAGTTAGCTACTAGCTAACGTTCAAAGTTATTACCTAACTTCTGTTGAGCACTTAGTAAGTACTAAGCACTGTGCTAAGTGATTTGCCTGTATTGCCTGTTTCTTAAATCTTCAAAGCAATGTCATCAGTCTGTCCTCAGTTTACATAGGAGGAAGTAAAGGCCCTGCGAGAATAAGTCACTCATCCAAGGACATTTCCGATGAGTGGTGGAGTTTAGCTCATGCTTTTAACCTCCATATTAGGCTCTTTCTCTGTTGATCACAGAACTAGTTGCCTAGAAGCTTCTACAAAGAGCCCAGTCTTCTAAGCCCAGAATCCACACATATTAAGATTTGCATAAACTAGCTCAGGGGACACTTGGCAACTTTACCTCAATGCCCAATTCTAAATTATCTTGCAGAAAGGGAAATTTGTACCCCATGACCATTTTTTTTTTAAATGGGTTATGTGGTTTGACAGGTAGGCAGAACATCTAAAACTAACACTGACCCCCAAATCTGGGACATGCAATTATGTTGTCTCTATCTGACCTGCTTCTTAATGACAGTTGGAGCTATTTGACCACATCCAAAATGCAAATGCTCCCTAAGTGTGGGGACAGCTCAGACAGGCTGCTTTTTCTCCGAGAAGGAGGAAATCTTTTTCTGCAAAATCAGGTGTGCCATGTCACACCTGTTCCTAAGAGGTCCACAGGCTTTTGAAATTCTCATTAGCAAACACATCTTATTATGAAATTAATTTATTTTCTAAAATCAAAGAGGAACATATTTTTAATGACTATTTTCTACTGAATATAACCAGCCTGTCCTTTAATTTCTGGTAAGCCCTGCCCTGAACACCCTTCAAACATTCCTCTTTCCAAAAGCACTGTGGGAAAACCCAAGTGAGGAAGGTTTGATGTGCGAGGAAAGGAGGAAAGAAGGGAGATGCTTGTGAGCTTGTTTCCAGAGTAGAAGCTGGAGAAATGGGGATCAGGTTAATACTGACTTGGGAAGCAGGAAGATTATACCAGCTGTGGAGGGAAATCACCAAACAAGTAATGTGTCACCATCCCCAGCCTACAAAGCCTGTATGTATCACAGCGCCCCTCAGGATGATGGGCTGGTGGGCACAGAGCAGCGCTGGCACCAGTGCCTGTGTCCTGCCCAGCCTCCCCAGAAGCAGGCGGGGTGAAGAGCACATTATGAAACTGCATCATTGAAGCCAAAGTGATACATCTGCTTATGGTAATTAAATAAACGCCAGTTGGACCTTCTCAGGGTATTACTGAAGCAAGTGCCAGATATACGAGGCTCTCCAAGAATCTGTGAGAAATTAGCAGTGGTAAGGAGAGCTGCTAAAGATGGCACTTATCACCCATCCTTAAAAATGCTTGGCCATGAAGGTTTCCTCAGAACCAAAGGGCTAGGCTTTTATTTGCAGACTGGCTTTGGTTGCATGGGGTCTTGAGAGAGTCACTTGACCTTGGCTTCTCCATTGGTTATAGGGCAGGGTCAGGGGTATCCCAGAATCACCCATACCTGCCTGCTTTAAATAGGTTCTGCCATCGACTGCATAAAGACAAACCATGGTCTAGTACATAAGTACCTTCAATACAAAAAAATTTTAATACAATTACTGTGTGATAAAGAGAAGAGGAGAGAAAGAAGATAGTTAAAACAGTTTCCAACTAAACACCCAAAGTTACCCACACCCTCCTGGGTAAATGCCCAGCCAGAGAGGCTGAACCAAAGCAGAGCCACTGAGGCCCGAAAGCCTGCCACAAGTCTAAGGCACCTCCTGGTGGGGACCCATAAAAAAAGGTCAGGAGGGGCCAGGCAAGTCTGGAAGAAAAAGAGCAAAATCAAAATCAAGGTAAAGGCTGCCGTTGTCAGCCTCCCCACGGGTCTCTCACCCACATCTCTGTCTCTTTCAAGTGTCTCCTTCCATGCCCCCCAAGCCCCCGCTAAAGTCCAAGGCCCAGAAGCAAGCATGGCTTCTTCACATGCCTCTCCGCCCCATGTGCCTCCTCCAGGGCCCCTTCTTGCGCCCTCTCTTGCCTTCTCTCAGTCTTCTCTAGCTTCTCGTCCCTGCTCAGCTCCATCTGGAACCTGGAACTTCCCCTTTCCTGGGGACCACCCTGTTACATCCATCAGGTGAGAGGGGGAGACTTGCTGTGTGCAGAGATGGGGCTTTAGCGTTGACCTGGACATGCTGCCTCTTTTCAAAAAGGGCTCAAGGCAGTTTATACCAAATGGAGCAGTGACAATGTGAATGAGTGGAAGTATACTGGAGAATGCAGGCTAATTGTATGACCTTAGCTTCTTTATCATAGGTGACAAATTTAGCCGAAAAGTAAAATTCCGTGACCTCTTGTATCATTAGACTCAAGTGTAGTTTCAAATTTAGTTCCAATACTCACAACTGTGTGATCCTTGACAAGTGATTTAACCACTCTGAACTCCCCTTCCCCTGTCAATAATGAGACACACAATGTGAAGTGAATGGGGGAGCACACATTGCAAAAACACTCAAAAGCACCTAGACCAGTGTCCCCCAGTAGAGCCTCATAAAGAGATTTCTCATTACCACCCTCCTTCCTTTCTTCTTTCTCTCCCTCCTTCCTTTTCCTTTAACTTCTCTTTCATGTTAAATAAGGAAGTTTCCAGGAAGCACTTCTGAAAGTGTTTGATTAGTGGCTTAATGGGGAGTCTCCAGGAATGCGTAGGTTTGGAATTATGAAAGGGCGCACGCCTGCGTGCAGGGAAGGGGAGGGGGAGGATAACTCAGTGCATGGGCCCAAAGCACGTGAGATCTTTTCCCTTCACTGCATCTTGTATTTGTGATCTGGATTTCCTTCGCATATTTCAATTCTCCCAAGGGGCTGCGGGTAGAAAAGGGGCTGCTGGAAGGCTGTTTTCCCCACAGTGAGCTGGAAAACTGGGTCGGGATGCTGTTAAGGAGGGCTGGACACCATTCCAGACCTGGAGCTTCACAAGAGCAGGACTGGGTGGTTCAGGAGCACTAGAACCTGCCGCTCCTCCCACCAGACACGAGGATAGCAGATGTCTGCACATTTTCCACCAGTCAATCAGGAAATGAAGATGACAAATGCAATTCTCTTTTATGCTCTGAGGTCATATGAATATGTCCAAGCAAGCAGAGTGGGGTCTGCAGAGACAACCAGCAGGAATTCCAAGCAAATGGTTGCTGGGAGGGATGTGTGCCGACGGGAAGCAGCCCATGCTGCCTCGTCTGTGAAGCCCTTCCTGATAACCCCTCTTCCTGGGGAAAATCAAACCCCTCCTGTTCTGCCTCACTGATCCCTGTATTGACTCACCCCAGCCCTCAGACTCACTGTCTGCGGTCATTGGCACATCTGTGTCTCAACCACACACGGCGTCCCCCAAGGGCTCTGAATCCTCAGAACTAACATAAATTGACTTGAACTTAGTAGGTGCTTAGTAAATTTAGGTCTAATTGATCAATGGAAAGCTCAGGACTGAAAGACCAATGCAACAAAAGAACTGAATGGGTCATCAAGATAGAGACTCAAGAACAGGGAGAGATGGAACCTGCTTCCGGAAGCCTACCAGCCACTGAAACTCAATATGAATCTAGTCAGATCAGAAGGTCAGAGCTACACAAGCAGTGGGACTTGGTCCCAGGCCCCCAGATCCCTCCTGCCTGAGGACAGTATCGGGTTTCTGAGCCTGGAATGGGTTTGGGTTCAGGATCAGGGTCAATGGCACAAGAAGGTGTGATTTAAAGTGCTGGACTGTGAAGCCACACTATTTGCAGTCAGCACCTGCAGGCCTGTGACATTGGACATGAAACTTAGCTTTCTATGCCTTGATTTTCTCATCTATAAAATGGGAATAGTTCCTGCATCCTAGTGTTGTTGTGAGGACTAAATTAGTTAAAACAGTAAAATGTTTGGAACAGTGCTTGGCACGGAGGACATGCTACGCGGGTGTTAGCTGTTACTCCTGCTGCTGCTGCTGCTGCTGCTGCTGCTGGTGTTACCATCACCGGAAGTGAGGTATGCACATTTAGTCAGCAGGTCCTAATGGCTATGTCTCCAGAAGGCCTAGGTTTGGCTCAATGCACACGAAGGTAAACAGCCTCTCCCAGCCCAGGGGAGGTTGAGCTTCTGAGTCCCAGAATAGTCCAGCCTTCCCTATTGGAAGGAAAGGGGAAGCCCACAGACCCCACTCTAGTACAAAGCTGCCCAGCTTTTGGAAGGAAGTTTATTGCCCCTGGACACTGAGCTGAGAATGCCAGGGGACAGGCGCATGAGGATGAGGAGATTGTCTAGCCGCCATGAGCCCTCTCAGGGAGCACCACCCTGTAGCCTGAGACCCTTCTCTTGCATCTTCCCCTTGGTTCTCCATCACCTCTCAGATGGCCTCCAGTCTCAGAACACACAGGCTTCAGGCCTGGGGGCCTCCTCCCTCTTCTCCAGGCAAGCAAGAAAGCCCTAAGGAGCCCCTGGATGTCAGTAAACAGGCCTGTGTGATTGCTGGGCCTTCACAATTGGACAGCCTTTTCTTTCCCCTGATAGAGATAAATGTTGATAACTCAATGATGATGAAAACATTGTAAAATGCCAAGCACAGCATGTTTAGTTACAAAAGCCAGGAATCATTGCTGCAGCCTTGCTGCTAAGAAAACTGGTTGTTGAGTCCAGGATGATCCTAGTAAGAAATTGGCATTCTGGGATTAATTGTTTAGAATGTAATGACTGCTACAACCCAAACTAATGAGAACAGAAGGCAGCTTCCAATTTGAAATTCAGGCATGAAATAGGCTTTGCCAGCCTGGCTGATGCAGAAAAAGAGAGTAGAAGGACTTCTTTCTTTCTTTCTTTTTTAACCTCAGTACTGGGTGAGCAAAAACTAGCAAAACACTGCAAGAAGAGCCTCTGAGAAGACCAGCCAAAAGTCTGTACAGAAGCCCCGGGAAAACTCTTGATTGATGGCCTGACCCAAGCTTTTCCTAGAGGCCCTGAGCAGCGCAGGGCAACAAGGCCAGGGTGAATCGTTCCCGACGGGGGCCAAGGAGTGGGTCAGACTCATCCCTCACACTTCAGTTCTGCCCTTCGGTGAATCACCCACCTCCCCTTTCTGTATCTGTTCTGTCCTGTAAAACTGGGTTGGGTTGCAAGACTACTCTGCCCACCTTGATGACTTAAGGGGAGTTGAGGATCACATGTGAAAATAGCTGGTAAACTGCTCTGCAGTCTTTAAATCACAGTGTGGGTGGAGACTATTGTTTGGATAAATTACTCCATTTCTTATCCTAATTTGTTTATTTAGCCCTGCCTTGTTCTTAAAT
>PVIJ01016259.1:0-33340 GCA_004024925.1 Scalopus aquaticus
TTTAAAAAAAAAAAAAAAAAGGAAAGAAAAGAAAACATATACCTACCCTCTTCTATTGTCCTTTTAATTATTATATGGCCCTATTTTAATCAAAGAGTCAATACATACAGGAGTAAGTGCATTTCTTTCCTCCAGTATGATCTCAGTTCACCACAAGTAAAAGTTTAACCATTAGGCCACAACTTTGTGCCAGAGGCTATCTGTGTTCTGCTTACTGCCAGTAAGTGCTCATTGCCAACCAGGAGGCTCATGATTAGTTGCAAGATACCACCTCATCATCTTCATCTACTATGTCAGCCACTCCTGACACCAACCTTACAGGTTAGTGTCTCTGAGAAACCAGTTTTTGTTAGTGCTCTTGGCATTGACACTTGTGGGAGGGAAAGAGAGGAAGCAGGATTGGGCAGAGGGAGAAGTTAAGCTGACATGCTGGCTCAGTAACAGCCTTGACCAACATCACTGAGATGTCTGTAGTTCAAGGGGCCTATCAGCACTGCCCCACACTGGCTGAAGTAGCTTGACCTTTGCATCCCACCTCAATGAGTCACTGAATGTGAGTCACCCAGGGAGAATGTCACCTTGGCCAAATAGGCTCTCTGCAGATTTTATGCTGGTTGCCTTATCTTAATTCTTTCCTCAAATTGAGTAAAAATTTTCTTTTCAGTCCAATCATTTTATTTTCATTCACTTATTCACTTATTCAAAAACCTTAAATTTGTGAATCTATCTTACATGGTGAGAACCTGGAGAAAAATGACCAATTTCAGGTTATGGGTTTCTGAGAAGAGTTGACAATTCAGCTGAGTCTGGAAGTACTAAAAACCTATACAGCACCATCACCACCCCTATATAAATATTGAACAAATAGCTCAATTCTTTCCCTTCCTCATCTCTGCGAAGACAATGCTACCTACCAATTGTTCAAGCTAAAATCTTGGGGATTGCTCGACTCCCATCATGTGTACCTCTCTCTTAGTCAGTTTTTCCTGAAATAATATTCATTCCACCTTCAAAATACCTTAGGGTCCCACCTCTCACCACATCCCCACATCGGTACTATTACCCTGGTCTGGGGTACCATTATCTCTCACCTGGATTCCTGCAGTTACCTGGATCTTTTTCTCCTTCAAAGTAGTGGGATATCTTTAAAGCATTTCAAGCAAGAAAGTAAAATGCTTAGAAATTCAATTTGGAAAGTGAACTGATACACTGATAAACTGGTAGCACCTATTAAAGATGGATGAAAAAGGGAGACACAGGAGAGAAGGGAGTGAATTGGAGGCATTACAATAACACAGATGAGAAAAAATAAGAGTACCATTAGCAGAGAAGAGAGGAAACAGCAGAATACATACAAGAAACTTTCTGCTGGTGATCAAACTCAGGCCTTAACAGTGACAGCACTGAGACTCAACCCTACACTGCCAGGGAGGCTCCATAATGTAGTAATTTGGAAGGAAGTCCATTATATGGTTGATGTTATGGAACTCAAAGTTTAAGAAATAAGTCAAATCTGGGCATATAGATATTGGGTGTCTTCTTAGAATGGCTAATGGAAACAATGAAGATAGCCTTGGAAATATCAATGTTAGGTAGAAGTAGAGACTCACTCACTCATAATTGACAAGAAGCTTTCATGTTTGGAGACCAAATTAATTACCCTTTGACTTCTTCTAGGTATAACCAGTAGAAAAAATACAAGGAGCTGTGTGAGGACCAATAGATCAGCATTGTTTATGTATCAATAACTCTTAAAACATACTACTCCTTAAAGAAAAGTTGCATTATTTAAAACCCTATCTGAGAATGTCTCCTGAAAACTATGTTCCATGCTAGCATACCAATGGGCTACTCGCTTAATTGCTCCAGATATAATACTAGTAGAAGGCAAGGGATATGGGGGAAAAAATAATAAATGACAGAAATGTCTTCTTACTCTGTGGTTTGAAGTCAATTCCCAATTTTATGATAGTGGCTGAATATTTCTGATGATCCTCTCTTCTTACTGAACTCCCCTTTCTCTGCAGATTGAGATACCCTGCCCTCTAATTCTAACTTCCACCAGATAGGCGCCGCAGTTCTATTTCCACCACTCCTTTCTCTCTTTGTCCCTTTATTGCAGAGATGTAGCAGCTTCTCAGTGTCGCCGAAATCTCTTATTTGTTGATATTTCACCATGCTTTATTGACTTCTCTGCTCTTCCATCCTGTATAACCATTAACCCCTGATGCCTTAACCTATACTACATTTGAATTGGCCAGAGCGGTCTATTTTCTTAACTCATTTTGATCTTGGCTCACCTATTTGAACAACATATCTAGACACCAAAGCCAAAATGTGAAAGACCTCCTATGAACTCTCTGTCTCAGATAGTAACTTCTGAATAGCAAAATGGATCCATCCTGCCTCGTTTTTAATAAGTCTGCTCCCCACCTGAAGTCTAGGAGCATAAGTTGAGTCAATTATATATATGGGCAGAAAAAAAGAGTCATGAACTTCCCATGCTGGCCTGAGAATTTACCCTTTGGTAAACAAATTCCAAGGTGTCAGCTTGCCACCAATAAGATAAGTCACCCCCAAGGTGAGAATGCATGCCTTCCTATGAAGGATCCATCACAGGAAAATGAGGGCATTTGCAAGTTGTGTCTCCCCGCCATCTTCAAAGAAATAGATTGGCTGGCACCTTTCTTCTTTTGAAAGTTATGGTCTGTAAAATTAATCCCTTCCTGCTAGTAACTTGGAAGTCAGGAAAAAAAAATGTTGTGGCTGAGTTGAAGAGAAAGTGAACTTCAGTAAAAGGGAAAGATCAATAAGATTAAATGTTCCAGAAACCTCAAGTTAAGATAGCAATTGAAAATTAGTGGGCCTCCCTGGTGGCACAGCGGTTGAGTGCTGCTCTGTGGATCTGTCGGCAGGGCGCCATGCGAGTTCGACACCCAGCCAGGGAGAATCCCACATGGTGTGGCGGACCTCTCCTGCCTCGCCCGCTGCTCCCCTCAGCAGTGTATTTCTGATCTGCCTGTTCTGCTCCCCACTCTGTCTCTGGTGGACCCTCTCGCTGCCCCACGCCTCTGGCCTGTACCCCAGCTTGTATGTATAAATAAATAAATCTTAAAAAAAAAGAAAATTAGTTATTGGATTTGCCAACTACGAGGGCTTTGATGAGTTTTAATGAGCAGCTTCAGAGAATTAATGGAGGTATTAACCAGACACCAATGACTTGGGAATTGACTCGTGAGGAAGAGATTCCAATGGAACTGGACAGTTCTGAAGTTTAGCGGCGGCGGGGAGGGGGAGTGGAACATAAGGGTGAACAGAGGAATTCAAGCAAGAATAGAGAGAACTTTTTTTGTTAATTAGAAATACTTGTATATGTTTCTATACTAATAGGAGAGTCCATAAAGAGAAAATGGTTAAAGATAGAAGGAAAAGAAGATTTACTGATGGAGCAAAATTATTCAAGGCCAAAAAGAAAATGGATGAAAAATGTAGGGAACAGGTGAATCATGGAAGGAAGAAAGTTCATTTTTTTTAACCATACAAGAAAAATTATTAATAATCTCAAGACCGTGGTAGCAGAAAATTCAGCCAAGCATAGGGCCCTACTAGCACTGGGCCCTGCCATAAAACTGCAGATTACACACCCACAAAGCTGGCCCTGCCTTTGACCCCATGGTTCTTTGTTTGAGCAGCCTGAAGACTATTTATCTACATGTAGGGATGTCATTCTACTAAACTGTAAACTCCTTGAGAACAGAATTTTTCTTTTTTTTTTTCCTGCATCATCTCACATGTTTTAATTAAACAAACAGACCAAAGAATGGCCAACCACCGCCATTCATTATACCTCCTCCATGCCACCCCAGCCTCTGCACCTCTGGTAACCTCATTTTGGCTTTCAGTTTTCATTAGTTTATTTTTTGTTCATTCATTTGCATAGTTTTCTGATATTGTACATATAGGTGAAATCATCTAATATTTGTCTCTTATCTTTCTGACTAATTTCACTTTGTGTGATCCGAGGAGTTCCTTCCTACTTGATGCAAATGACAAAATTTCATCTTTCCTTGTAGCTGAATACTGTTCCATTTTGTGCATATAATCTTTATCCAATCATCTTAAGTAGCTAAGGTCGCACTTAGGTAGCTTCCCTATATTAGCTAGCATGAGTAATGCTGCAGTAAACTTAGTGGTGGCTATAAGTCTTTGAGGTGGTGATTTCCAAAATGGCCACACCAATTTACTTTCCCATCAACAGCAATAAGGATTCCTCTTTCTTCACATCCTCACCAGCATTTGTTGTTAACAGTCTTTGTAGTTTAAGTCATCCTCACAAGTTTGAGATGATATCTCATTGTGGTTTTGACTTGCATGTGATTAATAGGAAGCGATGATCTCTACTCTCCAGAGTCCTATTCTTTTCTTCACCTAGCTGTGTATGCTACCATGTCTAATGCAGTCTCCAAGTGCTACATCCCTGATATGGGCATAAGCCCTTCACACACACACACACACACACACACACACACACGGCTCTATATCACATATCACAGCTGTCCCATCCTCTCTTGGTCATGCTGCCCTGGAAATATTCCAATTATTAACATTTTGTTACATGTTTTCCTATCCTTTCTATCATTGTCCCTCTTCTACCCCATGAGAAAATGCTGATCACTCTAGTTTTCAGGTCTTTTTCAGGAACTGCTGTCTTCCCTAACCTCTCCTCCCAAGATCTCTAGAAAGCTTTTTTAAATCAAATATAATTAATGTATTACTAATTTATAAAAATGACATAATTTTGAATGTATGACTTCACCCCTCATGTTGTACATATATAAAGCTTTATATCAATTGGAAAACTCCCCGGAGTATAACACTTTTAGTAACAGTAAGCTCTGAAGATGGCATTATGACAACAGATTTTTCCATACTCACTTCCTCAGTTGAAAATCTTAGTGACCTTACCTTCATTACCTTATGATTAACTTGATCTGTGATCTTATGATTAACTTGCCCTGATGACTTAAAAATATCAAAGCTTAATGGCTCCTTATTACAGTGTTTCTCAAATGTGGTCCAAGAAATCATGTAAGTTAGAATTACCTACGTTGGTTATTTTTAATTAGGTCCTTTTCTGACGCTAACAGACTTCCCATAAATATTGTTTACAAACTAAGGCCTAATAAATATTGTCTCAGAGAGTCTTTGCTCTTCCTATACTGTCAAAATATGAACAGGGATATAAAACAATGGTACTTGATTTAAAAAAAATTCTCTACTATGACTCCCTTCACATTTTGTTTAATTTTTTTGAGGAATAACATATATGTAAAAGGACACAAATGTGTAAATTTTAACAGAGTGAACATGTCTGCATAAACTGGCACATCTGTCAGGTAACAGCACCAGAGCAAAATCCCAGAGATCACCTTGTACCCTTTCCCAGCACTACCTCCAGCAGGGATCACTGCTACATCACTTTGAATTGTAACATCACTTTGAAATGAAGTAATGTGAAATTTGGGGGGACAGCCTTCTTTTGCTTAACATTTTGTGAAGCTCATTCATAATGCTGTTCTGTGTTTTCGTTGTAGCTTGTTTTAATATTTGCCTTGAATCATGCATTTGTGTAGTGTTCCATTGCATAGGATGTCCAATTTAGTCATCCTTTCTATTGCACATAAACATTTGGATCGGTCTGCGCTATTA
The DNA here is from genome assembly GCA_004024925.1 of Scalopus aquaticus. NCBI lineage: Eukaryota > Metazoa > Chordata > Mammalia > Eulipotyphla > Talpidae > Scalopus > Scalopus aquaticus. The sequence goes on from PVIJ01016259.1 coordinate 5,710, forward strand.
CAAATAATCCTCCTAGAAATACTTTTGTGCCTGTCTTTTGGCCCATATATGTACACATTTCTACATGCCAAAGGATAAAATCGCTGGATCATAAGGCACTTTTTTTGTTGTTCAGCTTTAGTTTCTTGTGATCCTTTCAAAGTAATTGCACCATGTTAAACACCAGCCAGCTGGTTATGAGTTTCCAGTTGCTCCAATCCTCCACTCTGTCCCTTGATACCATCTGTCTCCTTCATTTTATCCATTGTAGTTGAGGTATGCCAGTACTACATTGTGGTTTTAATTCTATTTCCCTAATGATGATTTAAGAACAGTTTTCTGTGTTTATTGACTATTTCAGTATCCTCTTTTATGATGTGCCTGTTCAAGTTTTTCACACATTGACTTTATTAGATCGTCTGCCTTTTGTTTATTGTAGCAGTCTAGTCTGTAGTCTAGATTTATAGCCATTGTTAGATATATGAATTATAAATATAGCTGTGACTTGTGTGAATTGTATTTCCATTCTCCAAAGTTTTGGGTTTTTTAATATTTATTTTTATGTATGTATGCATAGAAGAACTGGGGTGTAGGCCAGAGTTGGGGGGGCAGGGTTGAGAGGATTCACCAGAGACAGAGCGGGGAGCTGAACAGATGGATCTACTGAAACACACTGTTGAGGGGAGCAGTGGGTGAGACAGGAGAGGTCTGCTGCCTCAAAGGGGCAGCTCCCTGGCTGGGGATCAAACTCCTGTTGCAGTGGTTGCAGATAGCTTCATAGTGCTGAGACTTAACCCCGTCAGCCACTAGGGAGGCCCATTCTCCAAAGTTTTATTTAACAGAAATGTGATCTACGTTATCATTTAGCATTTTCTGTCTTTCTTAATATTTGTCTACCCCAAGTTCATAAAGATATTATCCTGCATTTTTTACCAAAAGCTTTACCATTTTATCTTTTACACTGAGAAAGCCTACATGAGTGGAATGATTTTTTTTTGTCATAGTATACCATGTATGTATGCATGTATGTATGTATGTATGTGTGTGTATATGTGTGTGTATGTATATATATGTGTGTGTGTACATGTATATATAGTATCTACTCGTTGCTGTTTGCCATCCATGTAATACACATGTGAAAAATGTATTAAATTAAATTTATATCTCAATATGAAAAAATTAAACAGAGAGGGCTATCCTTGCCCAAGATTGCCTGTTTTTAACAGAGGAGGCTGGTTATAGCATTAGAATCCACTTTTCTATAACTGCTTTCTTCATTGGTATGATAATTTTAGCTCTAAGCATTTATTTCTCCAAGCAAAACAGCCTCACCAACCTAAGGATTTCATTTAAGGTCCTAATTCTTAACCATCACTCCTTGTAAGCCCTCTATTCTTTAAGTTTCTTATTGTATTCAGGGTTACAATAGTACCCTTTTTCTAATGTTAATGACTTTAGGTCATGGTTTCAGAATATCCAGGTTCCGCCCTAGTCTTTGTCATTATTGAACTAGAGAGGAAAAAAAACTCCATTTCCTCATCTGTAAAATGAAGGAGTAGGATGTGATTAACTCCAAATTTCCTTTCTCCTTCTATTAAAAAAAAAAGTGATCCCATTACTTTATTTTCAAAATAGCCAGGCTCTCTGTAATTATGGCAATGCATGACACATTTTATCTTTATTCATCCACTGCAAAAGAAAAATGTCTGGATATTATTAAAACTTAAGGACACTCTGTGAAAGCAACTCAAAGTATTTAAATTCTTGCAATCCATAAAAAGTATCTTATCTACTGAATGCAGTTTGCCAAAGGATTTCCATTTTAAAACCCAACTCCAGTCTGACACCTTCATTAACCACGCAGATGTGTTGTTTGATGTGTTATTCCCTTCTAAAAAATCCCAGTTTCCAGCTATGCAGGAAAGACAGATTGAGAGTGAGGCCACAGAATGAAATTTATTAATGATTGCTGCCTGGGTTTGTATACATATCTCAGCTCATATCCTGAGAAATTCTTTTTCACTCAATCCATTTCTATTACAGCTCTGTATTGTGTTACCACCTCATTATCTGTCTGAGAGACTGATTCAAAGTGAGGTTTAACATGCTGAGCATTTGGACAGCGAAGAGCAAGAATTTTTTTTTCTGGCAGGAAATTCCTGGGAGGTCTCTGGTCACTTTCTTTTTATCGCTGACAAGTCGGTTTTGATATTTGAGAATGTAGAGATCAATACCAACGTAGCCATCAAAATAACTTAATAGAAAAACCCTCTAATAGTGTGCCAGGAATAATACCTCATATCTTGAAGACCCATGCTATAAACTTTCAACAATTTCTGAGTGCCCCCACAGGGGAATCCCCTGGAATAACTTCAAAGGATTTAAGAAAACTATTTTTACCCAGTTCTAGAATAGACCCCCTCATATCCCTCAGAGTTGAGTCTAGACTTCATTGTGGGTAGCGTTAAGGGGCCATGACATGCTTCCACCATCTGAAATGGCCTCAAGAAGGATGATTGCCTATGAATAATCAGGCTGCATATGGTAATTAAAACTTCACATCCTTTTACTGTTGGAAAATGTTGACAAATCATTTTCATTATACTGGGTCCATCACTCACTTCAGAAGCTGAAAGGCACCAAAGAATAAAAAATAAGGAAAGAATAAGGTATCACTGAACAAATAGAATTAGTTTAAATGTTAGTCTTCAGTGTTATGTCCTAGTTGCAGTGGTAATTACCATGTGTCTATGCATTTGTCAAAATATATTGAGCTGTACACCAAAAGAGCCCATTTATTCATACATAAATGTAAAAATATATTTTAAACAAATCCTTTCAAAACTAATCAGGGAGGAGAAATTATTCTCTTGGATGGTGGGGAGAATATCTTGCTTGGGACTCAGGATCCCAAGGATTTTGACGAAGAATCATGTACAGGTGTTCGGGTCACACCGCTGGGGAGATAGAGTTGACCATTATCAGTCTTTGCAGAAGCCAAGAGAGATAGAGAAGAAACCAGGAATCAGAGACAGAGATCTGAAGTGATGTCAGTTTATCCTTCAAGCAAAGGAGTTTGGGTAGAGATCACATAAGACAATGGGACACCAAGAAAGACCTAGTCAGGTAGAAGCAGGAAACTGCAGATGCAAAGCCTGTAACTGAGGCATAAATGAAAGCTAGAGCAGGTTTTGTGTTATTTTTTTTTTGTACCTACTTCTTTAAGTCAAGGGGTTTTAGCCCCAGCTCTGCCATACTGACAATGTAAGCTGCATCTTCTCTCCAAATTTCAGTTTTCTCCTTGCCAAAAAGTAAGACTGGGCTGGATCCAGGAAGACTGGTCCTTTTTATCTGAGAACATCATGTGGACTCAAAAGTTAAGTTGGGTTTCTCTTCTATAAGCTTTGTCTCACATAAACATTAAATAAAAACATTAAATAAAAACATCATTAATACAGGCATATAAAAGCCCCTTATGTGATATAAATAATAGCGCTCCACTTGGTTTTTATACCCAGCTCCCTTCATTTCTTTCTGTGGGTTAAGTAGCCATGTGGAAATCTAGGCAGGCAGAACATAGGTCTAGGGGGGTTCTTACCCATTAAGCTATTCCATTTTATTTAGTTAATCCTGGAAGTGCCAGGGAAGGGATATGAACTCTGAGGGACTTTAGATAGGTTGGAATAGATCTAGGTTACATAGTTATTAAAATTTGTCAGTGGTGTGGTCAGCTGCACAGATATATGTGGACAGAATGTAACTAGGAAGCAAGGACTCAGTAATTTGAGAAGCTGCTTCTGCTGGTCTCTTTCCCGAAGAACCCCATACCAGCTACCTCATTATATCATTCAGTCCTCTCAGATGCTCAGTAGGTGGAATTGGTGCTCTTGTGCAAATGAGGAACTGGAGACTCAGTTTTAACTCATAGCTTCAAAACCTCTCTGTGTCAAGTGAGGCTGTCACTGGCTCAGAGCAGGGATAAAGATGTTTGTGTCCAGTGTGTGTGTGGGGGGGGGGTGCTGCTGGCAGGGGACTGTCTCCTAGTAAAGCCTGTAAGTAGGAGATTAAGTTGATGGGTTTGAAACAAGAATCATAATCATGGTTTTCAATTGTCATGTTCTTAAGCATCACTAGAAAAACTAGTGAACTCTGAAGATTCTAAGGTCCCTCCTAGAGTATTTTGGAGAAGTCAGAATGGAGTGAAGTCCAGGTTTCACATCACTCTGATGCAGGATTTACTGTTTCAGGTAAGGTTGAAGAGGTCACGGGTAATAACTGTGTGTCATCAAAGAAAACGATAAGGTAGTCATTTCGACTCACAGGCAATGACACCAAGAGATAAGTTTGAATGAAAAGTCCACACAATGGCACACTTATTAGAATGGCCAAGATCCCAAACGCTGACAAAACCAAATGCTAAAAGAATATGTAATAAAAGGAAATCTCATCCATGACTGGTAAGAATGCAAAATGGTATAGTTACTTTGAGAGACACTTTGGCAGTTTGTTATGAAACAAAATATAGGTTTGCCATAAAATCCAACAATACTGCTCCCAGGTATTTACCCTAAGGCATTGAAAATTTTTATCTGCATGAAAAACCTGTGCACCGTTGTTTATTGTAACCTTATTCAAAATTACCAAAAGCAGGGAAGCCACTAAGAGGTCCTTTAGTAGGCAATGGATGAGCAAACTGGTGTAGCCACATAGCGGATTATTAACAATGATTAAAAAAAGTAAGCTATGGGATAATGAAGAGACATGAAGGAATCTTAAATGCTTATTGCTAAATGGAAGAAGTCAATTTGAAAAGGCTACAACTGCAAGATCCCAACTGTATCATGTTTTGGAAAAGTCTAAACTAGGGAGACCAATAAAAATTTAGTGATTACCAAGGTTTTATGGGGGAGAAAGGGTGATGACTATATGGAGCACAGGGTAATTTTAAGGCACTGAAACTACTCTCTGGGATGCCTTGATGGGCACATGTCTTTGTATGTTTTCAAAACCAATGGATTATTATATAACCAAATGAGTGAGCTCTAATGTGAACTACGGGCTTTAGTTAGTAATAGTGTTTATCAGTGCTGGATCATTAATTTTACCATGTGAACCACAGTGATTCAAGATGTTAATAAAAGGAGAAACTGGGGCCCCCTAGTGGCCTAGGGGTTGTCTCAGTGCTATGGCCTGAGTTTCATTCCTGGCCAGGGAGCCAACCCACATATGCCGCAGCAGACCTCTCCTATTCTCACCCCTTGCTGCCCTTAGCAGTGTATATCAGTAAATTGCCTGTTCTGCTCCCCACTCTGTCCTGGTGAATCATCTCAACTCTCCCTACCCCCGCAGCACCTCTGGCCTACACCCCAGTTCTTCTATGCATAAATAAATAAATAAATCTTTAAAAATGTAATAACAGGGGAACTGCTTTGTGGTGTGAGGGGATAAAGTCTGATGTGGGAGCTGTACTTTCCTCTGAATTTTTCGATAAACCTAAATATATTTTAAATAAAATGTTCACTTAAAAAATTTAAAGCATTTAGTATGATAATGTAACTGGGCTGAGTCCAAAGTCCAGTAAATGTGGTGCCCCCTGGAGGGGTTTGCTGAAGAGAATGAATAGCCCCAGGGAAAATGCTAAGTTTGCAGTTTGGGGGGTGGAGAGTCTGATGAGATAAAAGGGACAGAAGGAGAAGGGGAATTCAGTCGCCATGATATAGGAATGAAAGGGGCAGTCACCAGGATGTAGGAATGGAAGAGGCAGTTGTTATGCTGAAGGAATAGAGGAAGCAATCGCCATGATGTAGGAAAAGAAGCAGCAGAAAATGTAGCCGCGAAGATTAAGGGTTTGGAAATCAGACACCAGAAGTTTTGAGCCGCCAAGATATAAATTGAGCGCTTTTGAATCTTCAGTGACTTTGGGCCCAGCGACTTTGGAGGCTTTGCAAGTAGCCAAGCGACAGAAACTGCTCCCAGTTTTGTCTTTACTGCAGCTGAAGGAAGAAGGCAGAGGCCCAAAGAGAGCACCTTCCTAAAATGCCCAAATGTAGTCTGTTGGGCCGTCTGGCCGCTGTAGTTGCTGTTTGCAGTGTTTTTGGCCTGGTGCTGTGCTGGGGCACCACGGCAGTTCCGGGAGCATCTCCAGTTGTGTTCTATGTCATACTTGTGAGTTGGAACCTGGCCTACACTCTGGCTGGTGCGCATCTGCAGAGGAAGGAAGACGCCATTTCAGAAACGTGGCCTACTGTTTGCAAGAGGAGCTCCACATCAGCAGTGGTGGGAAGACGCCACCTTTGTTACTTTTCTGGGACTTAAAGGACTGGACATTGCTTTAAATAAGGTAAACGGCCATATGTTGACTTCAGTAATTCTTTGCTTTTCCCTGTTTGTTAAATAAATCCCATTGTTATTGTTCTCTAGGTCTGAGTAGTCTTGCAATTGTACATGCGGGTGCAGAACCAAGATAGTGACCAGTAAGCAATTTGGTCACTGTCTTTGGCAACTTTGAAGCCCCATTTTTCCTGGTATCAATAAAAGAAAAAAATGGTTTCCTTGGAGCATTAGTCTGGGCTAAACCCACCCTTATCTTAGAGTAGAATTGTGTCCCCAAGAATCTCAAAATGTTAAATCTCCGATTTCTTCAAGGAACATGACTTAAACCTCTCCCCTCCTCCCTGCCCCGGTAAATTTCCCTGACCGTGGACACTGAGCTTTCTCACTAGTTAGTGCACATGTGTTCTCTAGTACATTTCCTAAACATGGTTCTCTAGTATATTTCATGCCATGGGAGTCTATGATAATTTGATTGATAATCAGAAATATATATTTGTTTTCTCTCCTATTTCTGACACAGACCTCCTAAAATATTTTGGGATTTCTCCACAAGGAGCATTACAGAGGTGTCTTTTGTTATGTCAGTTAGGCAACTTTTTGAAAGTACTTGAAGACCAAGTTTCATTGCCAGTGGAGCCAACCATGTGTTAAAAATAAAAGGCATTTTCAGTCCCAACCCCTCCAGCCTCTTGGGAGGGGAGAGGAATTAGAGTTTGACTCAGTCACCTCTTGGTATGAGTTTATTAATCATACCAAAGTAAAGAATCTACCACAAAATCCCAAAAGGAAGGAGTTTGGTAAGCTTTCTTTCTGGCTGTTGAACACTTGGATATTTGGGGAGAGAGGTACACTTAAAGGCATGGATTTTTTTTTTTATTAATATTTTGGCCATACCTCACTCTATGCATCGCTTCCACTTGAATATTCTTGAGTTATAGCTTTTCATATTAAACCAGTAATCTAGTAAGTGAAATGCTTCTTTGAGTTCTGTGAGCTGCTTTACAAAATTAATCGAACTCAAGGAGAGGGTCTTGAAGATCCCTGATTTATAACCTGCCAGTCAGAAGTACAGATAACAACCTGGGCTTATGACTCGTCTGAAATCCCATGAAGTCGTTGGACCTCCCAGGTCCTAGGCACTTTCAGAAAGGTGTCTGGAGTGCAGTGGCATCATGGGGTGAAGGAAGAAGTAGATGGCCAGGAAAATACATCTGTTGTTTATTCCTTCATGCTCTGGAAGTAGAATATCCCCAGGCATATTATCTCTTTTTTTCTTTAAAGATTTATTTATTTATGCATACAAGAGCTGGGATGTAGGCCAGAGATATCGGGGTGGTGAGAGGATTCACCAGAGACTGAGTGGAGAGAAGAACAGACAGATCTACTGAAATACACTGATGAGGGGAGCAGCAGGTGAGACAAGAGAGGTCTGCTGCACCATGTGGGTCAGCTCCCTGGCCTGGATTTGAACTTGTGCCACAGATAGCTTTTACAGTGCTGAGACTTAACCCCATGCACCACCAGGGAGGCCCGCATTTTATCTCTTGAACAGCTCCTAGTCTTTCTCTCAATCTGTATACCCATGCTTTCAATTAGCAAGCATTTATAGAGGCTACTACATGTTCAATAGGGTTGCCATGCATGAAAAGAGGAATATATTGACTGGCCCTCCACTGAGGGATACATGATATATTGGGGAAGACAACAGTGAGCAAACAATTGCAGAACAATATGATATGTATAATGCCATGTGCAGCTGGGAGACACAGAGGTACAAGTGATTCACTCTTCCTGGAGGGGTTCAGGCAAGTTATATTTGAAATGGACATCTATTATCTGTTTTTCCATTATATCATATTCTCATTCTCTCTCTCCTATTTAATATGTTTACCTTTAGAAAATCAAGCCTCATCTTCTCTCAGTTCATAGCTTTTATTTATCTTTGGCCTGTGTTAGTAAATTAAAACAAGACAATGATTCATTTAGGGATAGATAGAGACATGACCTAAATTTAACCAAGTAAGAATCACACTCATAATTTTTGCATTCATTGTTTGTCAGAAAATAAGAACTTTCTGTGGCCTTGTTATCTAGGAGGTTATAAATCTATCGGGGCCATTGCTCATATGTACCACCAAGTAGGTAGGGCTCTCCCTACCAGAGAATGAAGTCAACTACAACAAGCACAAAAGAAAGAGTTTAGATGACTCTGGATTCCTGTATCACTCTGTGCCTAAAGCTACTGATACCTTTGTATTTCATTGATAAATTAGTCAGTAAGCCTCAAATTTGATAGAGACCCAACATGAATATGGTAAGTGCTACTTAAGTATCTTATTTGCATTTTATCTGGGACCTTCTAAAGATTCCTTCCCAAGGTTAATACTGAGGTATTTATGCACACATTAGGCATCCAAAAAAGAGTTTGTCAATATAATAACCAATCATCCACTGTGAGCCTACTCTGTGTGAAATATTGCTCTAGGTCTGGGGACATAAAAAAATAGCAGACAGATCTTCAGGAAACTCACAGTCCAGTGATACAGACAGACATGAAATAATCACTGACAGTTACACATAGTAGAATAAAAAGAAGTATAGTTCATGGCCAAAAGGAAGGAAAAATAATCTTTTTGGATGAGAAGAAGGAAAGCACCCTAAAGGAGATCATATCTCTGAAAAAAGATGATGAAGGAAGAGTTCACAAGACAGGCAACTAGGGTTTCAGCTTATCAGAGACGAGATCAACGTATTATACAGGGAGGACATAAAAAGGAATAGAGTTTTTCTGTGCTAAAAGAGCAAAACACAGAGAGGTAAGATTATTTTAAGTGTATCTGATAAGTATATGGGGGTTTAATGATGAATAAATGTCTGTGCTGCCCCCAATTAATTTTATCTGTGAAAAATAGGAAACCAAAAGAAAGAATAGTTTATTTGTTTGTTTTAAATAGGAACTGAATTGCTCAGATTTGAATTTCAGAAATTATGTCCATTCAGAATAGGGGGAATTTATTAGTGAGTGGGGCAGAAATACGATGGAGATAGGGATATAAAGTGGGTGTTACTAGAAGAGACCAATAAAGAGATAATAAAATAGTTCCTAGGCAGTTTGATTTGTGATGAGACGATGATATGGGGAGGGAAAGGAAGAAGGTGGGGTAAGAGAAAAGGTGACAGAACACTCCGTGAGATACTGGAGGAAAAATAATTTTACCCTTTAAACTCCATGGATGTCGACCGATATGCCAGGAAGTAGTGGTATTTTGTGTGTACTTGACCTCCAAGTGGCAGCAACTTCAATAACAGGTATTTTTTTCAGAGTAGTGAATGGGAAGAGTCAGTTATATCTTTGGGATCCTGGATCTACCTTAAGCTTAATTCTTCCTTGTAAGCACCAACCAGCTACAGTTCTTGACACTAACATGGAGTGTCAAGCGTCAAATGGAGCCCCTCTGCCAGCCAGGCTTCATCCACTGAGGTTTTCAAAAGGCAAGTCTCATCTTCATTGGCCTGCACTGCCACATGCAAAGTGCTGGATCAGACTGTCCTCTTAAGCGCTACCTCACATAATTTTCACCATTACCCCGTTTTCCAAATGACAGACGTAGGCTGAGAATATTTTCACATCTGGGGTTTTTTGTTTGTTTTCTTCTTTTTAAGAAGAAATGGATGAAATATTGCATGAATATATTAATATCTTAGAAATAAAAGATCCTGGGACCTCCCTGGTAGCCTAGGGTTTGAGTCTCAGTGCTATCACCCTTTGGCCTGAGTTCGATGTCCTGCCAGGGGGCCAACCCACATGACACAGCATACCTCTCCTGTTTGGCCGGCTGCTCCAGCAGTGTATTTCAGTAAATCCACCTGTTCTATTTCCCGCTCTGTCTCTAGTGAGTCCTCTCACCTTTGCACCTCTGGCCTACACCCCAGCTCTTCTATGCAAGAAGGAAAAAAAAGATCCTGAATATGAATATGTTTTCATACCCTTTTATAACATTGATATTTGGAAGAGGATTGGAAGAATTGAATAATATTCACTTAAATGAGTATATTGTTTATTCTGGGAGTGTTTAAGCTGCTTCTGTTTTGTTTTGTTTTGTTTCTAGTATTGCAAAGAATGTTAAGATAAACAGCCCTATTTACAACAGAATCATCTCTGGCTATCCTCTGCAATGAATTCCTAGAAGTAGAATTACTGGTGTGAACATGTCTTAGTCATAATACCTTTTTCCTAATTTTGGAAAGATTTCTAAAAATAGTGTTGCAGCTTAGTGATAATATGGATTATCATGGTTTTATAACAAGGTTTGTGGAAAGAATTGGTTGGTTAATGAAGGGAGAACTGGTAATACAGTCAGTTGCATTTCTTACTGATCCAATTAACCTGCTATCTCCTAAGTGAATATCACTTAGCCCAAGGCTGCCTCAGAAAAGTGAATCCTATTCAAGAAACAGAACAGTGCAAGTGCAAGATCATAAGTTACTTATCCCTGATTACCACTAACTACTTTTTCTTAATTTATGAATTTCTATTTGTTTTACTTATTGACAGTTTATGTTTGAACTGAATATTTGATGATTTATAGGTAAGATTTTCAGCAAGAAAATCACATAGCAATAGAAAGTCTCCAAATGCTTTCTCTATCACATAAGCTTCTATCAAGATGCTGTCTATATTTCCTGATGAATTAACATTTATATACATAGAATGAGGTTTAGCATAGATGTAGGAGATGATAATCTGTCTTTGATTTTTTTTTTCTTAAAAAGTCACACTGATAGAAGCAGAAATTAGAAAAGTGTTTGCCAGAGAAAGGGGAAAGTGATTATAGGACCAGTTTAGTAAAAAGGTATAAACTTTAACTTATACAGTGAAAAAGGTCTGAGGATCTAACATATACCATGGTGAGTATAGTTGATAGTGCTGTGTTTTTAAATTGAAAATTGCTAAGAGATAAAACTTAAACTTTCTTATAAAAGGGTAAATATGTGAGGTGATTGATGTGTTAATTAACTCAGCAGGGGAAGCCTTTCGTAATGTATGCATATATAAATTATCTTGTTGTACACTTTAAATATCTCACAATTTTTCCAATTATACCTTAATAGAGCTGGAAAAAATAAAGGTAGACCTAAAACATTTTGTCAAAGATATGGTGAATATATAATTACAGACTTTTACATATGAAAATAAAATTTGTAAAAGCATAAAGATAAATAAAATCATTTTCTTTGCTTAAAATTTCAAATGTTTCTATAATTAATTGCCATTTTAAGCTGTTCCTCCTCAGTTCACCTTGTATTGTTTTTTAGGTTTCTATTTTGAAATGGTTTTAAATTTACTGAAGAGTTGCAAAGATAGTAGAGACCATTCCTATTATACCATTCACCAAGTTTCTTCTAATGTTAATTATACAGATAATTATTTATTAAAACTATGAAATTAATATTGATACGATGCTATTAGCTAAACTTCAGGCTTTATTTGGATTTTGCCAGTTTTTCCACTAATGATTTCTTTTGATACTAATTACTATAGAATCCAAATATTATATTGCATAGTGTAGTCCATTTTGGGGTTATCTAATTCCTTATATGTCTGACTATGGGGTTGTTATACTAATTGGAAGTATCACTGATGAAGGCGCAACCTCATAGTAGTTTCTCCTCTTGTCCTGTGGTCTACTTCTGCTTGCTCTATGACCATTATTTTCAGTAAATATTCTCTTTTTGGGAATTTATAAAATCCATCTCTTTTCAAATGAATTTAGTCAAATCTGCCTCTTTTAAAATGGATTTAGCCAAATCCACATTAAATCATCCATAAATCTACTAATTGAGCCACATATACCACAGAATTCCTTCACATCCACAACCTTCACATTCACAAAGTCAGTAGAAGAATGTCCAACCTGGTCAAATTAGGGAACTCTTTAAATTTTCACAGGGCACCACAAACATTGTTCAAACATCTTAAGAGTTGGAGAGACTAATGGCACCAGCTTGGATCAATGCCTAAGCATCTAAAAAATAGCTATTCTTATTGCTTAGAGAAATGGATATAAATTTAAATGTATGACTATTAAAGAAGTAGATTCTGGTATTCTCTTGCCATTTCGCCATAGATTTGCTTGACCCACTGCAGGGATTCTGCCCCACAGGAGGCTTCCTGACTTCTTGCAGGCTTGAATAAAACCAGGAGGAAGTAACTGTGCACACTGGGGCTGGCCGCGTGGCCCCCACCCAGTCGCCTTCCTTTCTAGTCCTCCCTCTCAGGAATGCATCCTTGTTGAAGCAGGCTCAGAAGCTCTCTGTGTCGGCTCTGAGTCACTGAAAATGCTCCTGAAATATGACATCTGCAGTGCTAGGGAGAGCAGGACTTTGTTGTGTGGCATTTCAACTTCCAGCAGGATCACAGAACGTCTGTTATTTCAAGTTGGACTTGATTATTTTTTTTTAAACCGCCAGACTTTCAGACCATACAATACCGGCTTTCTTCAAATGTAACTCTTAAGTTCCTTTTATGGTAAAGTTTAATACTGTGAACATATGGAGGGTCTGAACGTCTGCCAAATGTTTTAAAAGACAAGGTTATAAATACCCCAGCAGCGAGCTTTGTTCCTTAATGTAGGGCTCTGTTACTCGGAGTCAACGTGGAAGATAAATCAGAACATATAGCTGGCTTGGGCATTAACTTGATATTTCTGGCAAGTATTTATCGCATCTCATTTGAGAGAGAAGTGGTTGTTCTGAGGTAACATTCACAGAATGCAAAAAAAAATATTAATTTTTACAAAAGGCAAAAAGCAGAATGATAGCTTAAAGGACACACTGTAAATGTAAATACAGGACCAATTTTATAACCAGAAAACTGAAGCTTGAAGAGTCTTCATAATGTCCATGAAATTGGAGATTGCACTGTTTGGTGCCTTTCCTCTAGCTTTGGAATAAATAATCTCATTTCCTTGATAATGGAGCTCCCTATTCCACTCCAGGTTTTACTAATTCCTTTCATTTCTTTCATTCTCAAGTGCCCCTTTGCATGGATATGGAGAATAAGGGCTTGTTTCCACCTGACTCTGTGGCAGAACTCAGAACCCACTTCTGTCCAGTCTCTGAGTCTGCTTTCTCTAGAAACAGGTATTTACTGACCTGTGCTTGCTTCCCCCAGCATCTGACACAGCTATTGCCACTCTTGGCTGAGCTGACAGCTAAAAGGGAGCTTAGCCACTTCTGCAACATAACGCACACCGAGTCGTTCCTGAACCGAACGCATCTTTGAGACAGTCCTCTTGGGTGCATAAACCTCAGCGTGGTATAAGGAAGGTCCTTTACAGGAACTTTCCAGGTCACTAGGATAACATTTAATTCATGTCCTCCTCACAGTTAAGTGCACTTAGTATCCTGAAAGGCTTAATGTAACTTCCGGAGTTCAGGAGCTGACTGGACTTAGCTCATTTATGTGGCAGGATATGATTAAGAGCAGAAAGCTAAAAAAAGGAATTAGAGAACTTCACTATGACTATTTTTTTTCCACTTCCTGAATGAGGATGTGGTTTTCCTTTTAACATGTCATCTAAGTCTAGAACTTCTGTCTTTCTAAAATGGGAATAATAACCAATCTGCCTTACCTAGACAATTGATGTGGGCCCCAAATGACTTGTGAAAGCTCATGGGGATTTAGATAGTGCTCTTGCAATTTCTCTTGTTGAGCTGGGGTTTGCTAGTGTAACAAAGAACCCTCATATCTCAATGGCTTACAACTCAAATTTTATCTGTCATATGTGATGCATGTTGTTTGTGGGTTTATGGTCACCTCACTTCAGTGTCTGCTCTGCCCTAGGATCCAGGGTAACACTCAGTTTCTCAATCTGGGATGTTGTGTTTTTGGTAATAAAAGTTAAAATGATAGTAGAATTCCATGATGGTAATTGGACCTTCTGTTTAGATGTAGCAAGTGTCGTTTCTACTCAGATTTCATGAGCCAAAGCAAGAAATACTACCAAACCTGATCTTATTTAAGTGGACAAGTATATTGATCTCATAGGAAAGGGAAATATAAAAGTCTTCTGGTGAGCCAGGTCTTGTTCAAAGGACCAGTGATTATTATGAAAAAATAATGCAAATATAAAACTGGGGTAGAATCAAGAACCAGTCATATGCCTTGGAAATATTCCTTAGTTACTAGGCAGATTTTAAAAAAAAACAACAACAACAACAAAAAAAAAAACTTTTCAAAGATCTCCCTTCTCTGTATTACCTGAGACCCTTACACAGCTATCATGAAGTAACCTAGAAAGAAGGAATGCATCAGAAATTTAATAGACAGAGAGGATATAGAAATGTCATCAAATTTGTGAAGGTATTGCTTTTATTAGCACAAAGCAGTGCATTCTTAGTAAAACCTGGGGTTCCATCTCCTGACCTTTCAGTGATTGTGTCAGCTCATATTCAGTTCCAAGACTCACTAAGATTTGGTTACTTGACCGAAAAAATGAGAAGCGTTCAGGCAAGTGTATCTCATAAGCTTCAATGAGATAATGGATATGAAAGTGTAAATCATAGAACTATCATACAGAAATAAATACTGAAGCAACTGTCTTATAGGGGATTGTTTATTTGGTTTTGCTTACTCTAACAATATTCGTGACGGATTGACCTAATCATAATCAATCATTCTGACCTTCCACCTACCCTGCCGTCAACCACCAAGTCATCCCTCCACTAATCTAATCTGTATTCCCCTACATCAATGACTTAAAAATACTTAGTACTCCATAAAAATCACGAAAGATTTTGTTGAAGATGATTGGTCTATAGTCATAGTTTATGTGTCTAATTGTGAATTGCTACATGTGCCTAATTCAGTGCATGCACATTTTGAGCTGATAGGGAGGGAAACTCATAGAAAATTGGTTGTACAAAGCGTGAGTGATCCTTTTGTCAGAACACACAACCCTCTCAGTCTCAGTCCCCAAAGGACTGATTCTGTTCCCTCTCCCTAAAAACTCTCCCTTGCAGGTCAACACAATCAGCTTCCTCACATCCTTCGGTCTCTGCTCAGACGTCACCTTATTAGAGATGACTTCCTTGACTATTTTATAAAAAATAACTGTCCCGCAGCCTAAGATTGTGTGTGTGTGCGTGTGTGTGTGTGTATGTGAACTCCACAAGGACAGAGGCTTTTTTTAGTGACTAGAATAATGTCTGAGTAGGCATATAGACATACGCTTTGAATGAAGTCATTTATTTTTGATTTCAGCTTTTATAAGCTTGTGTTGCTCAGCTTTAGCTTAAAAAATGCCTTGCAATAAATGACAACTCAAAATTTCAGTGAAATGATGAAATGTACTACTATAAGGTTTGCAGGAGAATTGGGGTAGGGTGCAAGTCTTCTCCAAGTGCTTCTTATTTCAATACTTAAGAAATAGATACTGTTTAGTGTAGACTCTTCCCACAGCAAAAGGTGGGTATGCAAGGAGACAAGTCAAATCACACACACATACATACATGCCAAAACCTTTCTTTGGATGTGACATGTTATTTTCGATCACATTCCATTAGCCAGCTTTAATAAGATGAGAAGTACACTTCTCCCTTGAAGTAGGTGAGGAAAGAGGGAATATTGCTGAATAATAATTTAATCTACCAAAAGGCTCCCCACCATACAGAAACATCAGCAACACTTTGCTGAGTTGATCTTTTCCAAGATCAGATGGTATCTTCCTACCCTGCAAATTCCTAACAGACTAATTCTGGCACTATTTCAGTCTGCTGGGTAACTCTCCTCTTCTGTTCAAAGAGAATTGAATCTGAAGTTAGGCTGCACCTTTGGCATCCTCTCTCTTTACAATTCCTTGAGAGTCTCAGTGTTGAGGAGAGATTGGGTTATGACCTATTAGAAGCAGCATGTTTGGGCTCTGGTGAGTTCTACCCCTCTCCACAGAGCCTGTGACTACAGAAATCACATTTGAGTAAGCTCTTAATGTCATTTCTTTGCCCTGTGTACAGTTTCTTTTCCCATCTACATCTTAGTGTTTTGTGTAATGGGGCCAAAAGAGGTGAGTCAGCTCAGCTACAGATTAAAAGGAATCAAAGATTTGAATAACATGAGCACAAGATCCCTAAAATGGGTAAAACTGCTACCCAACCTCAAGATTTCAAATGTGTTGGGGGCCCACTGTGTACTGCAATATTAGAGACTAATGCCTCACCCTCACAGTGTTCAGGGAGGGTATAGAAACATGGGTATAGACGTTGCCCATCTTAAAGGCAAAGGCACAGAGCTGATGACTACCATGAACTGCGTCCCAGAGGGCTCCTCCCCCCCACCATGTCTTAGCTGTGTAAGAACCTTCCAGATCTTTATGACATGGGGAAGGAAGTCCCAAGGATGCACTGAATTTCTGATCAACCCAGAAGTAAGGGAGGTCTCTGGGCAGTAAGTTACGATTTAGAAAAGTCCAAACAGTTAACCTCATGTTACACCTGTGGAAGACTTTAGCGTTCCATGTGTTTAGCCTCTTAACTCCCTACTCTATTCCTATATCAACAAAGACCAACTAGCCAAAGATTTATTTTCTGTTTGCTGATACCAACCATTACTTCTGTCTTTGACCTAGTGTTGGTCTGAGATTTTAACTCTTTGATTGTTCCTCATGGGGTCTACTAAGGCACAGTTCATGCAATCTCTGGTTGCAAGCAAGATAACCAGTTCTCTCAGTAAGACAAAAACTTCAGGATCTCCACTTCACAAAATTCATCACCCGCTTGCCGTAATATCCACTAGGATATTAACACAATCATCAAAATTTCTTTTATAGGCCATTTGGTACAAGAAATAACTAAATTTACTTATGTAAAAACTGCAATGTTTTCCCTACCCAAACATGAATCTATTTGGGTAAAATGGTTGCATAAGAAAACCAAAGTTTAGAAATAGAAAAAGGTAGAAAAATAGGAAGTTGAAGGTTGAACAGATTTTAGTTTGGATAGACTCGGGGGTAAAAAGGGAAGGTGATGTGGATATCAGAACTCCCTCAGCTTGCACATAAAACTGGAAATGAATTAAATGCTTGAATGGAGTCCGTGTTCCAAAATGTTTTTTTGAATGTGCATACTAATTAGGACAAAACAAGACACATTTGGTGTATTTTGTTGAGGTTCAGACATAAGATGGACTTAAAAGTCCCCAATAAGCACAGGACAGTAGAAGGAAATTTATAATACAGCATCAAATATTACTTTTAAGTTTAACATATATGAAATGTTTATATAATGTACATTTTAAACTATTTTGCTTCAAACTAGTTTGTTTGGGTTTCCTACAACATTTTGAGTTCTGGAATTTATTCTCTCAGAGTTTTGAAGAGTCACATCCCCTTGACTGGGGATGCAGAGAGTTCCAGAGAACTTAGTTCAAGTTCTGATGATCTACCCATTAATAACTGAGTGCTTCATCATCTGTAACATACTGATGATAGTAATAGCACTAACACGTAAGGTAACAAAATGATTAAATGCATTACACTTAGTTGCCTAGTATGGCATGTAATTTAGTATTATTTTTATTACTAATTATATGAAATAGTAATGCTTTTTTAATTGTAAAGTCACTGATGTTGCTATCAACTGAGATTTTTGTTTGTAAGCAATGGAAACAGAAGTCAAGTTTGAATAAGAAAGGTAATTTATCAGCTTCCATAATTGGGAAAGTTTTAGTTATATATAAATTCACTCAGGCGATGAAATGATGCTATCACCCTTATGATCTTCCCTCCATGTCCCTTTCCCTTCACCTCCCATCTTCTTTTCTTCTTATTTTTCCCCTCAACTCCCTTCTTTAATCTCTCTCTCTTGGTCAACCTGATTCTCTCCTTTTTCAGACACAGTTTCTTCCTAAAGCTGTAAAAATGGTTTATGTCAGCAACAAGCCACTGCCCTCAACTTCATGATGCAGAAGGAAAGGAAGCCCTTGAATCCCCATATGGGTTCCTTATTTCGTGGAAACATCTGCTTCAGTGACATTCTCACCATTTGTACCCATCCCTGTGTCCCAGTAAATGATGCAAGACTGTGCATGGGAGAAGGAACAGGCAAGACAGTCCCTTGAGAACCAAATGGGATGACTAGATACAGTTCTCACTGAACAGGACAGACACAAAAATAGGTGTCCCCTAAAAGTTCCTACTACACATTAGTGGCCATTACTACTATGGCCTCCTTTGGACCAATGAGAATTTCTATACCTGAAAATCCTCAAAGACTTTGGAGCAGCAGTCGTTCACCTCTCCTATACTAACCAATTAATGTGAGGCTCCTACTCCAAATGCCCAGATATCTCAGACTTTGAGGAACCCCAGATTATATCTGTCACCCCAAATTGAGGAGTTGGGAATACACTTTGTTCTGCCTTTTGATAGCCAGCAAGCTCCCTACTGCGCATTTCTCCTTCAGACTAATAGAGTATCATTTTGGTCTTTTCATTTCCCCCTGCCTTGGCCACCATGGGAATTGCAGAAACTTAACTGTTATAATTTCCTATCTGCATTAAAAAATTAAATACAAAATAAGTTAGGTTATAGTGCAAATATTGTGGCGAGAAAGTTATTTTTAAATTGCATCAGTGGCTCCCACACAGTGGGACCTTAATAAATGTTTAATAATGGCTATATTAGTTGACTTCCTATAATTGTTTCTGCCATTAAAATGCACTTCTACCTTCTGAAGGAAAATGACAAGTGATGCTTTGTTGTGAGCATGTGAGGAGGGTTAAGATACTGGAACAGTATGCCATTAGGATGGGGCAGAGAGGACTTTTTTATAGCCAGAATAAAGTAGCTCAGCAATTTGCACTTCTGAAATGCTTATTGAATCGTACATACTTTGTATGTGTGGGAACTGCAAGTTTTATCCAGTGGTACCTACCACCATTTTATTCCTGTCATGCTTAGTGATGTGGTATTGGAATTATCAGTGAACATATCAATTCACCAAGTCTTTTCAGAACTCCCCACTGCACAAATAAAGGTGCCCTGATATATGGGCAGTGCAGGTGAAAGTGCAGAGAGTCCTTGATTTATTGAGAAAGAGTATTGTGAGGTTGGCTATAAAACAGACTATGAGATTTTTCTGCACTGATTGTAGTGTGTGTTTTATAAACGTTTACTACATTCATACAACATATCGAAACCCTATTTTTTGAGGCACACTAACAAACATCCCCCCAAATTAGTACTAATTCTAAACTTAATCATTTGGTAACAGCAAAAATTCTGATGCAATATGATAAATAATCCATTAAATGCCTCATCTAAAAATATCTAACATGCCTTGTACTTTGGTACTAACCTGCACAGAGAAGAAGTCAGCTTCTCTTCCTAATTTTTTAACAGCGACATAACTGACATTCTGATAAACAACAAATACTAGAAGTTATAATTGGTCTATGAAACAAGGAAAACTAGAGATATCTTTCACACCTTATCAAGTATTATTTATTACCACCTACTTTTTCCTACATGAATTTATGATGTACTATTCTGTTTCATGTATATTATTGGATTCCCCAGAGAAACACACGGTGACATATATTATCCCCATTTTACTGCTAATTAAACTTTCTGAGACATTAGTTGTTGAAGATCTATAGCCACACCTAATCTTCCAATACCTGTATCCTATGTATTGGAAGTGTTTAAAGAACCCTAAATATTTCTCTATACCTGGTCACACAGAGGTGTTGGATGTAAAAATAAGAAATAGTAGCCCATGTCAGGAGCTTTCCAACTCATTTGTTGATGTTAGCAGTGAGTAGCAATACAGGATTCTAAGCATTGATGTGCTCCAATGTGTGTCTTAAAGCCATCACCAATGCACAGGATAAATGAGACAAGATGTCTTAGAGGGCAGAAAGAACAAATGTAGGAAGATCAGTGGGATTATATTTTGCAAAATTACAAACTAGAGGAGTGCAGATAGAGACAGGGGATTTGAAATTTACCAAGGTAAACACTGTTGAATTATGGAACAACTGAGAGAGAGTTTGGGGGTTTCAAGTGTGATAAAAAGCAATTCGGTGGACAGAAAAAAAACCTAGAATCTCGTTTGCATCGTCTTGTTTTCCCACTTCTTATCAGTAATTCTTAAACATGGTATGATCCATGAGAAAACATGTCCTTTTTTATTATTAATTACGTTTTTTGCTTACATCATTGTAGTCCCCACAGTTCTCCCAACACCATATCACCCATGAACCATCGCCATATTTCCTTATATTCATCCTTCCCCTGTTCCGCCACCCCCTTCTTTGCTGGATGCCTCAGTTCTATGGTCAGATTTTTAGTTTTGATTTTTTTCTTGGCCTTTTGTTTGGTTTCTCTATATTCCACAAATAAATGAGACCATCCAATATTTATGTTTTTCCTTCTGACTAATTACGGCTAGCATAATCCTTTCCATCTCCACCCATGTTGCTACAAATGGCATGAGTTTGTCTCGCTTATACAGTTAACAAGATGCTCACTGATACCAAAGTGGGCAACTCTCATTTTTATTAATGGTCAAAGATTGGAGCTAACCATAGGTTAAAAAATAAAAAACAGGAGGGATGATTCTGCCTTGTTGTTTAAGATATGTTTGGCTCTTGGCCCAAACAGAACTATCACCTTAGATTTGGGGATGTGGAACTCAGCTATAATTTACATTTGTCAAAAAACCAGAACTTAAATTTGAGTCCTTGCAACAATTCTTTGAGGTAGACACTGTTACTGACATTATAATTATGAATAAAGCCAACTAATTTCATTTTTAAAATTATTGTATTGAAAAATGTCTTGTCAAGAAACAATTTATCATTGTGAACTCAGACTCTGATTATGACAATAATGAGTTTGTTAACCTTGGGAGACATGAAGATAGAGGAGGTAGAAAATGAGGAATGGTAGGTTCCTCACTTCAAACTTACAGCTTTCAGACAGAAACTCAAGAATTTGGGAACTTGAGTTTCTGAAATAGAAATTAAATTACACAAAATACACTTTAAAGCTTTTTTTTTTACTTGCAAGATTCTATAATTTGATGAAACTATATATATTTACTAGAACGAGCTGACCATTTGTGAAACTTCCCATGTCACCATTTATTTCACACTGTTCTGATTATGTATAGAACTCAATTCTTCTGAAGCAAAATTGAGCCTCAGGGTTCCTCCCAAACAGGTCTGTGGTAGCCATTACTAACAAAGTAGAGTTGAGAGTAAGAAGGGAAATGATTGCCATTTAAAGGGTTCCATATGTATCCTGTTGACAATGAAAAAACACCATTGCCAGATGATGTAAATCTGAAACTATAAAAGTTTCTGCAAACTTTTTTTAAAGATTTATTTTTATTTATTTATGCATACAAGAACTGGGGTGTAGGCCAGAGGTGTGTGTGGGGGGAACGGGCAGAGGATTCACCAGAGACAGAGTGGGAAGCAGAACAGGTGTATCAACTGAAATACACTGCTGAGGGGAGCAGTGAGCAAGACAGGGAGGGTCTGCTGTGCCATGTGGGTCCGCTCCCTGGCCTGGAATTGAACTCATGCTGGTTTGATAGCTTGATAGTGCTGCGAATTAACCCCTTGCACCACCAGGGAGGCCCAGTTTCTGAAAACTTTTAGGAGAACAGTTGTACCAAGTTATGAAGGAGCGTTAAGAGAACTGAATATTTTCTGGGCCTCCCTGGTGGCGCAGTGGTTAGGTGCTGCGCTGTGGAGCTGCTGAAGCGGCGACACGAGTTCTATGCCCCTCCGGGGAGATTCCCACATGGCGCAGCAAACCTCTCCTGCCTCACCCACTGCTCCCCTCAGTAGTGTCTCTCTGTCAATCAGCCTGTTCTGCTTCCCACTCTGTCTCTGGTGAACCATCTCGCCAACCCACTCCTCTGGCCTGTACCCCAGCTTGTATGCATAAATAAATAAATCTTTAAAAAAAAAGAGAGAATTGAGTATTTTCTGTAGTTCTCTCTGTAGATATAACTTCCTCAACACCCTTTGTCCTGACACTGTAAAAAAATAAAGACCTGAGAAAATTCTCTGCTGAGAAAAATCTCATTCAGAGGCTTGAGATCTATTTATAGAATGGGGGAATTAATAATAACGTTACCTAGGCAGTAGGTGTTATATTAAAAAAAGAAACCAATATTTGGGTGTGTTAATGGGTCAACAGAGAGACTCCAGGACCCCACCACCTGGCACATCCGGCCCTGCAGCTTCTCACATAGGCCCCCAAGAACACATCTGAAAGCCAGGAAAAGAAGCATCACACCCATATTTGGTGTCTGAGCTCAGAAGAGGTGGTGTGGAGTATGAAAAGAGCTTGGGAAATGAAGTCAAATGATAAAGATTCATAAACTGGCTATGCTATTTGTTATTAGCTCTTGGGGGCTACTCAAAGGTGCTCCCTAAACCAGAGAATTAATGAAATGACTGGCCTTATGAGAGGAAAGTTAGCATGCCACTCTGAAGGACTTACCATGATTTAGATCACTAGCTGCCTGGCCAACAAGACTTGATTGTAACCAGATTGATCGACACACTTAAAGGTAGAATGTGTCCACTCAAAAAGGTGGAAGCGGTATGCCATAGTGACCTAGAAAATGAGTCACAGAGACCCAGACTGGCAATGTCTGTGTAAAGATGGCTAGAAGAGGGGGGCCTTAATTGCCTTCTGCTATTTTAAGATTTTGGAGGTCAGAACAGCGATTCCAGAATTCAATGACATTCTTCAAATGCATTCAGATAACATCTTCCAAGGAAATGGAAATGGCCATAAATCCCTAAAAGATTTTTTATTCCCTAATTCCAGAACTGTACATTTCAAAGTAGAAACTGTGAAACCGAAAATATCTAATCAAGAACAAAAGGTTACAGCTTACCTCTTGAAGAGTAGTCCTAACTGAGTTGTTCTAGCTGTAAGAACAAATTCTTTTCATCAATACTCTTGTCTAGAAGCCAAAATTTTATTCTGAGAAGTACAGGAATACTTTGAATCCCAGAGGAAACTTTTCTGACTTTCATTTTTAATTAAATAGTTTCTTGCCAGCAATAAAATAGTTTAAGGAAAGGTCATCCACAAAAAAAAAAAAAAAAAAAATCAGGATTTTAAGTGAGTGAAGAGAATGAGGATAGGAAATATTTAATTTTTTTTCCCTAATTTCCTACAACACTTTTAGGGTGTGCGGCAATGTTTCTGGAAAGGAAGGATGTGTATTGAGTGCCTATGATGCCCCAAATACTGTGCCAGTTGCTCAATAGATTTAATCATTTGTTACCACCTCAAAAACTCCCTTGAGGTTTGATCCTAACTTTATCCCAATTTTTCAAGTGAGGAAACTAAATTTGGTGGCATTAGGTAATGTCATAGCCCTGGTCATAGCCCTAGCAAGGGGAAAACCCAGGAGTTAAACCCTCGTTAGGGGTCCAATGTCCACTTTTCAGGTATAACACTTCTCAGTGAAGGAAAAAACAAAAGAATCTTGAAAAAACAGTGCATATACATTTAGCAATTAGTATTTCCAGAATTTGAAAGAAATAAATTCAATTCCCTAATCAAATTCCTATGAAATATAATAATCAGCCCTTAAGTAGGAAACTGCAATCCATTGGGTCAACACTTATTTTGCTGATATTTGATGTATACTTTTTTCTCACTAAATATGTTGATTTTGAACATGTATGCATATGTGAGTGTATAATGTTTGTTCCTGAAACAAGAGGTCAAATTCTTCTTCTGGTATTCTCCTTAAATATCCATTCAGTATAGCCATGAGGGAAAATTATAGTGATGAACTCATGCATTCATACAAACATTCTTTGATGTCAATAGTAGTGTTATCTGTGACTATTAATAGTAGTGTTATCTATTTAACAAGTGTTAGCAACACTGGCAAAAATCTTTGATTTGATTTGAAATATAATTAAATCTCACTATTCCTTGAAATAAAATTCGTATGACTATCAATGTCATTTTTAAGTTTCTAAATATGTGGCAACCAATCACCCATTTGTAAGGGAAGCTATTGTTTCTCTGGGGCTAAACTCTGTAGCACTCTATAAACTTATAAATGAAAGTTCAAGAGAAATTAACATATTTATGCAATTTAGGAAAAAGGATTACATAATTATGTGATTGTAGTGGTTTTGGAGCATGCAGTAAACTCACAAATACTTAATATATTAATAACATCATCATTGTCCCTAATCCAACAGGGTGCTCTGTGTGAATTGCTCTTATAAGCCACCCAGGATAACAGTTATCCTTAGGAAATAAAAAATGGTAGCAATGTCTGAGATTCCTATAGTGCTTCTGTATTTTGAAGAATCCACTGCTTCATTAGTCCTCACAAAAACCCTGGGAGAGGTAATAATTGTCCCTGCGCAGAGGATAAAACACCAGTTGTATAGTTGGCCTCTGATAACCAATGGAAGAGATTTGACTCACACTTATTTTCTGAAAACTGTCCAGGACAGTACTGGGCACCATACATGCCTGAGTGAGCAAACTCTGTCACAGTCTAAAGAGGCAGATGAGTATTTAGCAATACAGCCCCCCCCCCAAAATATGTGCAAAAGTGACCTGATTATTAAGAGGTGGTGAGGTGAAAAACTAAAGGTTCCATAAGAACATTTCTCAGGAACATATAAGAACAATTTAATGGTGTCTGAGCAATGAATAGTCATTAACTGGTTGTGTATGTATCTAATAAAGTCAGACAAAAGGTACAAAGGTCCTGTGATATTATAATATGAGCTGAAGATGGAGAAGTAGGTGGGGGCCAGATTATATAACAGGTCTTTTAAGCCATTAAGGTCTCTCAAGTGTCACAAATTAGTAGGAGGTGACTGAAGGATTATAATTGCTTGGGCAGATTAAAGGTGATATGGCCACACGGTAGACAAGAAGACCATATGGAGCCAGGCTCTGTTGAAACATCACCATAGCTCTACCGTATTTTCAACTAAACATTCATTTTTTTCTTTCTCCATTTCTTAATAAACCTCTCTTTAAAAAAAAATAAAATATGCATTGTAAAATTAAGCAATACTAACTTTTTACAAAGACCTAGTCATGTGG
The DNA here is from genome assembly GCA_004024925.1 of Scalopus aquaticus. Lineage (NCBI taxonomy): Eukaryota > Metazoa > Chordata > Mammalia > Eulipotyphla > Talpidae > Scalopus > Scalopus aquaticus. Next base: position 31,140 of record PVIJ01016259.1, read on the forward strand.
CTAAGATAGCACCACATACTTATTGGCAGTCCCTAAATATTAAGGATATAAAAAGATTGCCTGTAATTTCAGGGGGTGGAGATATCTGAGAAAAACTTGAGATCTGGCCCTTTTCCTTACAGGCAAGGAAACCAAGAGTCAAGAAGTGAGTTATCAGAATTCACAGAGCAAGTGAGAGTCAGGAGGGGCAAGATTTCTCTGACTGCCTTAGCATTTTCCATTTCTAGGGAGATGTGAGCAAATTTCCAGGGGGATTAATCTTCCCTCTTCATTCTGCACTGTATGCAACCAAGATGATATGGTACCTTCAGATAACAAAGAGCAACAGCTCTCAGTCGACTGGCAAATATCCATTTCAGAAGCAGGAGGGAAATTAAATGCAAGAGGCACGTACACATTTATGTATTTTCCATATCAGAAAATGACCTTGTTAACTGTCATCTCCCCATTGAGGTATCTCCCTTGGCACAACATATATTGAATTTATGGATACAACATATAAATATAGTTACTAACCACTCATTCAGCCAGCATGTATTAATCACTTGTGTGCACAGCACCATAATTCAATTAAAATCAATTCACTTGCACAAGTATTTGGAAGGAAGCAAGAAAATACCAGATGCAATTTTGAATCATGGTTTCAATACTTACTGGCTGTAATGTTGGGTGAAACATATAACCTCCATAAGTCTCAGTTTCCTCATCAGTAAAAGGAGAATAGTAAATAGTAATGACCTCACTGTGCTTGAGGAGGAGTAAATGAAGTCAGACTAAATCACTGCACCTAGCGTCTGGCACATAAATGCTTAATAAATGCCTCCTGAATACGTGAATGACTTAAAAATCACTCCGGACTTTTTTTTTTTTTTAATTTCTCTCTGCTCCTGAACCAATACTTTAGGTATTTCTCTACTTTGGATCCTACATAAAACAAGAACCAAACGTTCTTTGGGTGCAGCAAAATGAAACTTTTACTGTCAAATTGCCTCAGAGACCATGAAGTGGAATTGAAAGGATGGTCTCTGTTTTGCCAGGTGTTGGAACACCATCCCAAGTAGGGGGGCAACAGCACACCTTTCTGATTATATTTCCACTATAAAATGAAATTAACTGGAAGCCTCTTTACTTCATTCCTGCAACACTGTGGTTTGACACAGTGAACTGCTAATTGGGCTCCCAGTGATCCCTACTGGACTATGAACCCTGAACTCAGCTCAGCTGGGGAAGATGTGATGTTGAGTTACATTAGTCTTGAGTGCCAGTGACGGAATGGCTGGACGCATGAAGTGCTGGGGAGCGTCTTGTATTTCCTATTTTTTTTTTTTTCCATGTGTGTCGCTCTCTGGCTGGAGCCTGGGATGTACCGGAAGTGTTCACTTTTGAAATGGAGAGATTGCTCCTATTTGACCATTGTACCATTTGCTCAAATGTATGATCTTATTCTGGTTTTAAATATGAAGAATTCGGGCCTCCCTGGTGGCGCAGCGGTTGAGCACTGCGCTGTGGAGCTGTCGGCAGCTCGCAATGCGAGTTTGACGCCCAGCCTGGGAGAATCCCACATGGTGCGGCAGACCTCTCCTGCCTAGCCCGCTGCTCCCCTCAGCAGTGTTTCTGATCTGCCTATTCTGCTCCCGACTCTGTCTCTGGTGAAGCCTCTCGCCACTCCACACCTCTGGCCTGTACCCCAGCTGCATGTATAAATAAATAAATCTTTAAAAAAAATAAATAAAATAAATATTTTTGTTATCCGTCCTTTATCGGATGTATTGTATGCAAAGATCTTTTCCCAGTTGGTAGGGTGTCTGTTAGTTTTGGTTAATGTCTCTTTTGCTGTACAGAAGCTTTTTATTTTGATGTAATCCCATCTTGTCTTTCACTTCCTTTGCTTTGAGGGATGTCTTTCAAGATTTTGCTGAGATGTATGTCGTGTAGAGTTTTGCCTATATTTTCTTCTGTACATTTTATGGTTTCAGGTCTTACATCCAGGTCTTTTATCCATTTTTGAGTTGACTTTTGTGCAGGGTGTGAGGTAGTAGTCTAGCTTCATTTTTTTGCATGTGGCTGTCCAGTTTTCCCAGCACCATTTATTGAAAAGACTGTCCTTGTTCCACTGCATTTTCTTTGCTCCTTTGTCAAAGATTAGTTGTTCATAGATATGTGGCTTTAATTCTGGGTATTCTATTCGGTTCCATTGGTCT
>PVIJ01016260.1:0-33352 GCA_004024925.1 Scalopus aquaticus
GTCTTAACCACAACGGCCTACTCTTGCCTCTTCCTCAGAGAACACCCAGAAATGTTTGTGATTCCAGGGAACTGCTGACCCTGCCTTGGGTGAGTGGGATGGACAGGACCCTCAAATTCCTGCATAATACCAGGGGCCCTGATGTTCTTCCTGTAGTGGATGCCTGGGAGGTGCCTCTTCAGACAGTTGGGGTGCACACCTGTCATGCCCCAGGACTCCAGGCAACTAGGAAGCAGCAGTTCTACTTTGGGAGTTCTCTCAAAAGAACGATCATTCGTAAGCTGTGGGTTCCCCAGCACCCCTTGTTCTCAGGATGTCGCCTTGGTGCCCTAAGTGTCTTCTGGTCAAGCTGAAATGTAGTGAGGCAGGGGCCTCTCACCAGGACAAAAGTCTTGGCCTGAGGACATCTGCTGAGCCCAGCAGGGGACATGATGGCCAGATCAGCCTGACCAGCTAGGCCACCTATTCACCCTATTCACGCCCCCAGCTTGTGCCAGACCCAATCCACAGCCCCACCACGCACATCCCTCCACACATCCCTCCTCATCCGTGCCCACCTTCCCTGATTCTGACCCCCTCGATAAAATGTGAGACAGTCCTGGACAAGGGTGGCTGTATCTCCAGAGACGTAGCCCCTCTGTGTGTGTGTGTATGTGTATGTGTGTGTGTGTGTGTGTGTGTGTGCGCGCGCGCGCGCCTCTCTCTCTCTCTCTCTCTCTCTCTCTCTCTCTCTCTCTCTCTCTCTCTCTCTCTCTCTCCCTCTCTCACTACTTAGACTTTTGAGTGGTCTTTCCTTTGTCCTGAGCCGCTCCCAAGGCTCTGCACTGTGAGGCTACAGCAAGCAGTAACCCCATTACCTGAATGACTATATAAATAGCCAGCAAGCCAGGTCACCCCAAAGTCTGTCATCAGTTTTCCCAAAGCAGTCTGTGCCAACCCCCTAGTATACAATGAAGCTCCCCCCCAGAATTCCTCTCCCATCCACAACGAGACAGAGGCACCAGACACCTAGCAGACGGTGTTACCTGCGCAGAGACGCACAGCCCAGGTGGCCCACGGGTTCCTGGAGGCGACGCCCCAGGGACCCAGGTCCAAGGCTCATTTGCTTTCCAGTTTTAAAAGACAAATCATGATTTCCTCTCACGCAGTGGCTTACCCTCTACCTCCATCTCAATGCAGGGCAGAGCTTCTATTTGGTGTTATTCCAAATGAGAATTATTTCCTTTCAAAGCTTCCCTAGTAATGTTTAACCACCTGAGTTAGGCCCTATCTTCTTTATATAACTAAACTTCAGTTTGCCAAGCAGTAAACCTCAGTGAAATCACGAGTTAAATGGAGCACGGGGGCATGAGAGGATGGCACAGCTCTTTGATTCCACACACCTACCAGGGCGGGGCTGGTTGCCAATGTCCGTCAGCACACCTGACACACGAGTAAGACGTCATCAGAACACAGTGCATACAGCTTTGGGGAGACTGGATCCCGCGAACGACAACTTCCTTGAGCGCCCGCCCACTCTCAGAGATTTTGGGTGCGTTCCTGACAGTGTTTATAGGGCTCAGATCCTGGTCTCTGGTCTCTGCGATGGTGATGGCACCCACCTTTCCACGACACTGATGAGCTGGGGCAAATCAACCAGTGGCATTTCATGGGACCAGATCAGTTTGTTCCTTAAATAAAAAACATAAACACTGTTCTGCGTGAAAGTACCAGCCACATAACAAAGGGGACCCCAAGTTCAATCAAAAGCATGATAACCTTTAAAATGTTTTCATGGGAATACAGACGGGAGAAAACTATGCTTTTAAAAAATGTCTCAGCATCCTCAAATTCCTAAAGAGGGAATATACATTAAAATATCTTTCTAAACAGACAGGAAAAGAAAGTGTGCAAAAGCACAGCATTCTGACACTATATCAGCAATATCATGATGTTCAGCAGAAAATAACCAGCACATTAAGAATTGGATTTTCATCTTTAGTTTAAGACTGAGAACTAAACCACAGAATGAAACCAAAAACACGTATAAAGAGATTTCAGAACTCATGTCTTTCCAGGACTTTGTGGCCTTGTTACCTTACCTTGGTTGATAGAGTTCCATCTATAACCAAGCAGACAGGCTCACACATTGACGGGCTCTCTACTAACAAAGAGAAATTATATTAGACCACTCATCTAAGTTCCTTTATTCATGCTCCTCTCTTAATTTCTGGTGTATACTTGTGGCTGAATCAGTAGCAGAGGACTTGCAGACACACCTGAATTACACAGGGAACCCCTGGACCATTTCAGGATCTGCACTCCTGCATGGAGACACTGTCAGCATGCAGTGCCCTCTACTGGTCAGTATATGAAACATCATGATAAACAAAGTTCCTGAGTATAAATACTACTCAAGAAGAAAAAAAGATAAAGATTTTTCTGGAATTTTATATAATTCCAGGTAGTTATCACTCATTGCTGTAATCCTTTATAGGACAAGATGAATGGAAAATCTGCCTCATACAAGGACATATCTATTGCAAAAAACAGAATATTCTTAGAGAATTAGGCTTCTTATGCCTGCTTCAAGCCCTAGGTCAAAAGTTTCTGTAATTTCTTTCTCAGTTTTCTGACAGTGTGTGTCATCTTGCATCTTATACGCACACATTGGCACTGTGAGCAGGAAATGCTCAATATGAAACCTTAAACTTTACAAACATTCAATAAATATCTGTCTGGTTTTCATGAAAGCTGTAGAATTAACCACAAAGCCAGAATGAGCAAACTGCAATAAGCTTCCCTGTGGTTGATTTATAGAGTCATCCTGGACTCCAGAAGTATTATGGGCTTTTCCCCAGTTTTTATTGCGAAATAATTGACACACATCATGTAGAAGTTTAAGATGCGTGACACGTGAATGGATTTGCATATACTGTGAGGAGGTTACCACAGCAGGCTTAGCCAATATCTGTGTGTCCATACAGATACAAGAAAAGAAAGTAAGCTGGGGGGGGGGGGGGGGGAGTTTTTCCCTATGGTGAGGGCTCTTAGGATTTACTCTCTAAGAACTTTCCTGTATGCCATACAACAATGTTACTACAGTCGTCATCTTCTACATCACTAGTACTTAGTTATCTTATAACTGGCAATCTTCCCCAGCTCCACCCTTCTGCTCTGATAACCACAAGTCTTGTGGTGGAATTGTAGATTGCACATATAAGCAAGATCATATAATATTTTTCTTCCTCATTCTGATTTATTTCACTTAGCATAATGCCTTTCAAGGTCCATCCATGTTGTAGCAAAAGATAGGATTTCCTCCGTTTTCTGGCTGTGTAATATTCCATATACACCACAACTTCTTTATCCATTCATCCATTTAAGGCCACTTAGCTAGCTTTTTCCATGTCTTGACTATTGTAAATAATGCTACCAGGAAAATGGGGATACAGCTATCTTTTCAAGTTAATGTTTTTGTTTCCTATCTATTCCCAGACATGAAATTGCTAGTAGTTTTATTTTTAATTTTTTGAGGATCTTTCATACTGTATTCACAGTGGTTGTACAATTGACGATCCCACCACTGATGCACAAGGGTTCCCTTTTCTCTACATATTCACCAACATCAGTTACCTCCAGTCTCGTTGATGAGTCCACTCTAGCAAATCCTTCACTGTGGCTCCAATTTGCATCTCTAATGACAAATGCCATTGAGCACCTTTTCCTTTACCTCTTGGCCCTTTTAATATCTTCTTTGTAGAAATGTCTATTCAGTCCTCTGCCCATTTTTTAACTGGGTTATCTGATTTCTGCAATTGGTTTGTATGTGTGTTTTATATTTTTTTGGCTATTATCTATCCCTTATCACTATATGGTTTGCAAATATTTATCCCATCCCACAGATTATTTTCTCACATTACTGATGGCATAAGATGATTTTTAATTATACGAGGGGATGAAGAGCATGTGTGTAGAAAAATAATCCTCCAGTTGTGTATTCACTAATTTCAATGAAAAGAAATGAAGCACCACCTGTGCTAAGATTAAGTGGGTTCCTGCCCTCATTTCCATTTGAGTTCCAGGCCAGAATCTTTGATCCAGAGGTCGATAAGTGGGGAGAAGGAAGGGAAGGCACACTTCTGGGGTAAGAGGTAGGAAGTGAGGAGGAAGCAGAGGCAAACCCAGGTGACAAGAACCGGGGGGAGACAGGCTTCTGGGACAGAGGAAAGAGCCCTTTCTAGGGCTGACATAGATATTGTTCTTTCTGGACTAAAATAGAGGAAGTTTCTTCCATGAATCCTTGAGACCCACATCCCGGGAAGGGTGCTCGCAAGACAGACTGAGGAGCCCAAATCTGTGATGATGACAATTGAAACAAGATAACAGACCTTTAAAGTAAGAACCATAAACCTAGAAATTAAAATGCTAGACACAGTTGTATACAGACAACAAAGAAAATCACAAGTTTTTACTGCATAAAACATCATTATGTAAATGTCAAAATACAAGTGACAAACAAGGAAGGTCTTTGCAACCAAAATGAAGAGGCCAAAGTCTCTATTATTTAAAAAGTATTTAGCAAACCAGTAAGAGAAGAACAGCCACCTCAGACACACACAGGCGATTTTCAGAGAGAAAGGAGATTCAGGTTGTTTTTAAGCACCTGTAAGTACACTCAGCCTCGGTAATAACGTGATGCAAAGAAGATCCACTGAGATCAAATTTTAATCTAGCAACTTCCAAATTGATAAAATATTAATATTTTGTAATCCTCATATATGAAAGCAAACATGGGCAAACAATCTCCCCAATGTTGGCAAGAAAAGAAATCCTATGACTTGTACAGAGTTTGGCAAGATCTACCCTAATCAATTTTCCAAACATGTCCATACACACCTGGGCCTTTATTCTACACATCTGCTCACACTGGTGCGAGGGCAGTCTTTACATCATAAATTGTAGTGGCAGAAAACTGGAACCATCCCAGATGGTCATCAGGAGGAGGTTTAGAAAGAAAACCTTAGTGTAGCCATATAATAGAATTCTACATCAACCTTTGGGGTAGGTGTAGAATTAGTTATGCCAATGAGAAAGATTTCTCAGACACTGTTTACTGGAAAACTGTTCAGAATAAAGAATATCAAGCACCCCTGTTTTGTGTTTAAATATCAGGTGTACATGCTTGGCATGGAACGTGCGGAAGGGCAGGCTGACCTCTGGGAAGTGGGCAGCAGAGCAGGACACCAGGGTCACTGAAGTTCCCGGCATGCCATTTGCATTTATGAAGCTGTTGACTTGTCTTATTTACACCGCTCTTTTCATCACTACTTTTACTCTCCATGAAATGTGTTTACGGCTTTGGTATCTGTTTATGAATTATAAATAGGACGCAAAGCAATACTAACAATCCAACATGCCAATGCAACAGATCTCAACGTTATAATGTCGATGAGATGAAAATAGGCGGACTGGGATAAGCTGTGTCCCGTTCATTGGAAACTGGAAAACAATGCCATCCCCTCCACGGAGGCACAGCTTCTAAGGAGAAAACTAATGCTAACGACACAATGGCACTGCTATGGAAATCTAATGAAGCATGGATATGAGCTCCATTACTGCAAACACGTGGCATGTCCCTGAGAGATCCAAGAACTTTTTCATCTGAAACCACTAGATCCGTTAACAGACAATGGTTAGACTGGGTCAGGAGGCGCAGTGGTGTGTTGGGGAGCCGCCAGGAGGACCCCCTTCCTGAGACACAAGTCATTAGCACCCACCCCACGGGCAGTTTAAAGCTGCCCACGAAACTGTCCACAAGATATGAATGAAGGTGCTTATGCCTTGGAAATGTGCAGTCCCAGGCGTCCAGTGCTCTGGGGAGGAAGGGGCATGGAGGGGGAGCCCACTTACTAGCACACCCCCACACTCTGAACCACACGATCCGCAACTCCCACAACCAGTGGTGGAAGAATCACTCAGTTATTCACTCAACGCTGAGCCCACTGTAGACCAGGCGTGGTGACAAGCCCTGTGTAGGCACAAGGCAGCGAACAAAACCCATGTGTCCTTGTTCTCCTGGGAGGAGAGACGAACTAGAAGTGAGTTAACAAGAAAATCGAAAATGCAACAAACGCGGGACGTGAGCGGGGCTGGGCACAGGGCCGTGAAGATGGAGAAACAGACGCAAGCTCTTGGGTGCTGTTGAAGAGGACGGAAGGTGGACAGTCGGTGTCGTGATTGCAAATTAATTGTGCATTGCAAAAAATCATTGCTGATATTGAGGAAAAGGAAAACAAGGGGCTAATGAGAGGGACCCTGGGGTTAAAGAAGCCTATGCCTATAATTAGGGGTCCTGTATCCACTCACCCCTCACAAGGTAAGGCACGCACAGAGTGCCACCACGCTTGGGTCACCGCCGCTGGCTGTCACCTTTGGGAGGACATGTCTCCATGTGGCAGCTCATACTGTTCCTTCCCCCAGGCACGCTCCCCCACTCCCCCCACCAACTCTCTAATATACCTAGAGAAAACCCAAATGAAAATAGCTAGAATTAAGGGAGAATCAATGTCCAAGATGCAAGAGAAAAATCATGTCCAGAGTACTTTGCAGATCTGACTTTATTTTCTAATATATTGAATTTACCAGCAAGCAATTTTTGACTCAACCCATAAATTGCATCCTGCTATCCTTGGGCTAGACAAACTCATTTTCTCTTTAGCCCACACAGGGAATCTGTGGGATAAGTACATCCTGAATTCTCTTTTAAAGTGACTTGGATGTGCCAACAGCCGTTAGAGCCAGTCCTTGTCAGAAACAGATGTTCTCCTTCAACCTGGTGTCTGTGCCTTGATCCATCATTTTGACCCCCAAAAGCATCTAGTAGTTGCATCCATTTCTTGAGAATGGACTGTGTGCCAGGAGGTGAGCATTCCATCTCCTCCAATCTTGCAATGCTGACTCTTTCCTTGTCCCCATTTTAAAGATGAGTAAACTGAGGCTTTGTGAGGTTGAGTAATGTACCCAGGTCTTACAGCCAGCGCACAACGGCAGCAGAATTGGAACTCAAGTCTGCCTGGTTCCAAAGTCCAAAATCTTAACCATTCATTTCTCTTGAGAGGTCCCACATAACCCCACTCAGGAGAACTTTCTCTGGTGCCCTCACACATGCGTCTCTTCCCCCTTAGGGCACCATATCAGCGACCAAGTATTTAAAGATTTGGGTCCCAAGCATCTGTAGTTACAATCTTTGTCAAGAATGGTCCCTCACTTGATAAAATCTTCCTTCCCATCCAGAAGCTAATTCCAAAAATAATAGAAGTTATGGCTAACAGCCTTCTTATCTCTCTCTCTGTAGCTATTAACACCTTAAATATCAGTGATGATTGCATGTTAAGAGAGAACTCACGCGCCAAAACTTTTGCCTCTGGTGAAACGCATAAGCTGAATGATGATTAGTAAATAAGAAAGCCATATTAAAAAAAATGGGTTTAAATAAAATGTCAAATAGCTCTCTTTCTTCAAAGGTTAATAACCAGAAACAATTCCAAGCTGGTATTTCACTGGGACCTTCAATTTGAAATGAAACTGACTTTCCAATCTCTGATACTACTCATCAAGCAAAAGTCAGCCCTGAAATGAGTATACTGCATTGTTGCCATTAATGGTAATTTTTTTCAAATTGCCTAAATCATAAGCATAAGCTTAATCAGGGAATGAGTTTTTCTCAATCATCTTGCTGACAAAAGATTATCTCCCTCTGAGAATTACAAGTCAATAGAATTATGAACTGTATTTTTTGTAAAGAATGCATCTATTTCTCCTTCAGGACATTTGTGTCTTTGGTATTGAAAAAAGAACTAGATTCATCTCATGTTAATCCTGAGACCTGTAATCCTCTTTATTTTTCAAATCCATGTCCTGCCGTGGAAGCAGCATTTAAAGGGCCATCCCCCTCTTCCCTCTGTCCATGTTTGCCAGCACCTGTGAGGTTTTCCCAAGGGCTCGCACCGCCACAAGATCCATGTAGCCAGACCCGAGGGGTTTTCTGGAACAGTCCCACAAAGCGCACTGAGTTCTGAGTGGCCCGGGCCCTTCGAGGGAAAGCCCAGCACACTGGGGCTCAGAAGCACCAGCCATCTCAGCAGACGCTCTGGCTCCCTGGGGGCAGGAGACTCCTGCATGGTTTATGGACTGTGACCACCAGCAGCTGCCGGCAGGAGTCTCAAAGGTGCAGTAACAGAACTGGGACGGGCAGAGGCCGGGGCGGAATGGAATCTGCCAGTCTGGGGATTCCCGTCTTTGACGCCACACTGCAGGGGCACGCAGGCTGTCGCACACAAGCCTGGATCCGTCCTGCAGTTCCACCTGGAGCCAGGCCAGACCCCACCCAGGGCTCACAGCTGGCGCTGACCGGATATGGAGTCCCTCCCATGTGCTGGGCCTCTTCCCAAACTGACCCGTCCTCCACAGCCATCACCCTATATGACGTCATCACCATCGACGTCATCACCATCGTCACCACCAACAGCGAACCCTCAGAGGACCTAGTCTGTGTAGGGTGACATCCTGCAATACCTGAACACCAGAGCCGAGCGAATGTCCTGCTCTGGGGGAATTAGCCCCAGATGCACAATCAGAAGCCACTGGAGAGAAAAGGAAAAGGTGTTTTCTCGTCTTCATCATCTACACCGAAGTTCAATAAAAATCAAAGCTCTTAAGAAAGTTGGAGACAGGGGCCTCCCTGGTGGTGCAAAGGGTTGAGTCTCAGACTATGAAGCTATCAGCAGCCACTGAAGCACGAGTTCGATCCCCGGCCAGGGAGCTGACCCACATGGCGCAGCAGACCTCTCCTGTCTCCCCGCTGCTCCCCTCAGCAGTGGATTTCAGTAGATCCACCTGTTCTGCTCCCCACTCTGTCTCTGGTGAGTCCTCTCACCCGCTACACCTCCGGCCTGTACCCCAGTTCTTGTATGCATAAATAAATAAATCTTTTAAAAAGGGGGGTGCAGCGGTTAATCACTGCACTGTGGAGCTGTCGGCAGTGGCGATGCAAGTCTGACGCCCGGCCAGGGAGATTCCCACATGGCGCTGCAGACCTCTCCTGCCTCACCCGCGGCTCCCCTCAGGAATGTATTTCCGACGATCTGCCTGTTCTGCTCCCCACTCTGTCTCTGGTGAACCCTCTCGCCACCACACGCCTCTGGCCTGTACCCCAGCTTGTATGCATAAATAAATGAATCTTTAAAAAAATCTTTTAAAAATAAAAGAAAGTTGATGACAATGTTTCGATCTGTAAGACAGATCTTAAGTATCCATGCAACACATAAATGTGTAAGGCAAAATCCTAGTTCAATTTCCACACAATCTACTCCGAGCCACACCGCAACTATTTCTCCAACCTCATGATAATAATATAGGAAAACAAAGCAAAAATGGAGCCATCTGGGTAGGAACAGAGCAGCGAGGCGGCTGCATGGGTCCAGTGCCAGGCACATTCCTGCTAGCTGGGGGGTATGCAGATCAGAAAGGACCACACACACCAGCAAGCCACGCCCAGGACTGAAATCCAACCAATCACCTCTCCACAAACTTTCCGCCAATCAGAAAGGTGCCTGCTAACATCCTCATTTGCATAAAATGGACCAGAAGAGGCCGAGCCCCGCCTCCTTGCAGAAACCTGTAGCTGCACCCCACTTCCCACGCCTGACTCACACCCAGGCAACGTGGCACCTCGGGTGCGAGTTTCCGAAACCCTGAGTAGGGCACCAACAGCCGCCGGGTCACTGGAACTTGACACGTCTCCCAAGCTGCGCTGCGGTGGCCACCAATCAACCAGACTTGAGTTTCTCCATCTTGTCGCGAGGGAAGCAGGGGGAACTTCCCACCGGGTTCTCCTGAGGCTGGAGGACCAAACAAATCAACAAGGGAGTAGCAGAAAAGGGCAGCATCTGCTAACCTAGGGATGGAGACTTGACAGGGTTGTGGATTCTGAAGAGTAGAAGAGGGGGCTATTCATGCCTGGTTTTAGGACTTGGGAGAGGAGAGACAGAGCTAGAGACAGCTCGTCCTTTTGCTGAGAGTGAAATGAGCTTCTCAGACAGGGAGGACATGTCCCTGTTCACTGATAAATCTATACATGGTGAGACCCCCAAACTACATTGCATATAAAAAGGGGAGCAGTGATTGCTTCTTGCATTAGGAAAAAGTGCAAAGGACAAAAAGCTGCTGCTTTCCATGGGATAACCCGTGTCCTTTAGGTGATGGTAACACACCGCCCAGGCTCTCAGGGCCACCACGGGCCTCTGGGCCCCACACCAAGATGACACATTCAGGAAGAGACCTGCTCTGGCAGAATAGGCATGCTGGCCCTTTGGGGGAGAAGGGCCCCCCAGTCTACAGTACTTTGATGCATTGCTCAGGTTCTGCGTTCAGTACGCTGCAGCTTTTTAATACTTCCATGTAGCCTCTCTGGTGATGCAAGGGTTGAATCTCAGCACTATGAAACTATCCACAGTCACTGCAGCACGAGTTTGATCCCCGGCCAGGGAGCTTCCCACAGGGTGCAGCAGACCTCTCCTGTCTCCCCGCTGCTCCCCTCAGCAGTGGATTTCAGTGGATCCACCTGTTCTGCTCCCCACTCTGTCTCTGTTGAATCCTCTCAACACCCCCCACCACAGCTCTGGCCTACACTCCAGCTGTTGTATGCATAAATAAATCTTTAAATAATAATAATAACATCTTTATGGTGGTGATTTAAAGAAATCATACTAATGTAAAGCTCCAACAAATTTTTTCTCACAAGGAGGAAGCCAGATGAAAGGGATAGAAAACACCCTATTTTCTTTCTCCGTCTCAATCAAGAAAATACGTCTTTACTTCTCAGACTAGACGCCCTCAATTATATTGGTACCTGCATGCACCTCACATTCCGAGACTAACAGTGCATAGATAAGAATGCTCTGTTTCTGTAATGAACCATCTACTTTTATTGGGAAAAAATCTAATTTGGAGTTAAAGTAGTCCTAAACTACGTAGATTAAACAGCTTCTTTCTAAGCATTTGAGGAAAATTATATACAAGATACTGCAGAAGTCACGTAGAAAATTAATTATTTAAGGTTGCATAAACTAGAATTAATGACATGAATGGGAATTATAAGATAATAATGGAGAAGTGGGAGATGTGATTCCCCACACGCTGATCTGAGGTGAGTGGAGAGGAGACACACAGGGAATCTGACTCAGGTCTTCCCAGTTCTGACTGGGCTCGCGGGGCTCAAATACATACAAATCACCTTCCCCAGTCTGCTGTCGATTTTTTTAAAGATTTATTTATTTATGCATACAAAAGCTGGCTTATAGGTCAGAGGTGGGGGTGGGGGAGGTGAGAGGACTCACCAGAGACAGAGTGGGGAGCAGAACAGGCAGATCTACTGAAATCCACTGCTGAGGGGAGCAGCAGAGAGACAGGAGAGGTCTACTGCGCCCTGTGGGTCAGCTCCATGGCTGGGGATCGAACTCAGGCCACAGTGGCTGCTGATAGCTTCCCAGTGCTGAGACTTAACCCCTGCGCCACCAGGGAGGCCCTCTACTGCCGATTTTATGTGTGGACTTGATGGGGCAACGGTGGGTCCAGGGACTTGGTAAACATTATTCTGAGTGTGTCTGTGAGTGTGTTTCTGGGTGAATCAGCATTTGAATCCGGCATCAACAGGGCATTGCACCTTGGCGGCGTGGGTGGGCAGCGTCCACTCGCTTGAGGGGCCCCCTAAGAGAGAACTTGCCCGGGGCTGGCTGTTTTTGAGCGGGGACATCAGTTGTCCCCTGCTCGGATTCACACTCAGCCTGGACCTCTGGCCACCAGCTCTCTGATTCTCAGGCCTTTGCGCTTGGGCTGGAACTACACCATCAGCACCCCTCAGGCTCCAGCTCAGCAATTCCTTACAGTGGATGGCGCTCTATGGGAAAGCTGCATATAGAAAAGACTCCAGGCTCGGACACTGAGATGTGTCTTCACGTGGGAGGTGAGGAAGTCGCATTAGTGCCAGGCTGGTCCCTTTCATTTACACACTCAATGGGATTTGACTACCGGCTGCTCCTGTTATTCAAACTTCTTTGGAACAAGTATTGAACTAGGAGTTCGAAGCCTTAGCGTAACCGATTAATAACTTGTGACTTTGTGAAAATAATCAGCATCCGCTGAGGCTTAGTTTCCTGGCTCAGCGAGTCTATTATTAACAAGCCCCCTTGCGTTGTGAGAATTTGCCAGAAACAACCCATTGGTTACTATATAGACTTCCTCTAAATTCCACTTTTTTGACCTTACCCTAAAGCGTTATAGATTTTAAACACAGATCCGGCACACTGAACTTCATTATGCTGCAGTGGTTTGAAAATAAGGGTGAATAGCATGTTTAAAATTAACATAGTGATTAAGTTTGAGTAACGGGACAGTGATGGCGGCCTGTTCCCCTCTCCAGTCCCTCCAGCCCGTGTGCTGGGAAGGCAGCTGCCACTGGGGACCTCACCAAAGCGGGGAGCTGCAGGTCCTGTCCCATCCCCATCGCACCCCTGGAGTCTTTGCCCTTGAAGGACAAAGACCCACTGTTAGGAATGACGCCTCCTGCTGGCCACTCCGGGAAAGACGCCGGATGTGCAGAAATCTGCCACCTACAAAACACTTTCAGGGCCCTTCCGTGCCAGCACCTTGCCTGTGGGTCAGCTCTTTGCGCCCTGCCATGCTCGGTGGGAAGGAAGCCGCGATGTCCCCCATGGAGTCAGAAGCGGATAGTTGCCTGCCATCGCCTGCCTTCTCACTCAAGCTCCCCTGGGGGTCTTGGGCTCCTGACTCTGTATGATGGGGACTTGGAATATTTAGGATGTTTTGTATTTTTTTTTCCAAAATGATTGCCCAGGGCCTCCCTGGTGGCGCAGCGGTTAAGCGTTGCCGCTGTGGCGCTGTCGGCAGCGGCGACGCGAGTTCAATGCCCGGCTGGGCAGATTCCCACATGGCGAGGCAGACCTCGCCTGCCTCGTCTGTTGCTCCCCTCAGCAGTGTATTTCCGTCCATCTGCCTGTTCTGCTCCCCACTCTGTCTCTGGTGAACCCTCTCGCCACCCCCCACCGCCTCTGGCCTCTACCCCAGCTTGTATGCATAAATAAATAAATCTTTTAAAAAAATGAAAAAAAAAATGATTGCCCATTTCCCCATACCTAAAGGAGTGATGAGGGTTGCCTTCAACCCTGTGCTTCTCCTCTGTGATCTAGCTGATTCCTTCAGTAATGCTTCTCTAGCTTTTCAGCCTAGATGCACCGCTGTTTTCTGGAAGGGTGATGGCTGGGCTTCCATTTCTGCCTGATTGTGCAGACCCCTGCTTCTCTGTGCTCCTTCCTTTTTGGTGTGTTTTAAACTTCAGAGACCTTGAACTTTCTTCCCCTTCGAAGTGACCATCATCTACCTTAGGAACAGTGTTGATGCTAAAAAAATTAGCCCGGGGACAGGCAACAGTCCGGTGGTTCCGAAATCCCCACTAGTAACTAACTCTGCCTGCTGTTCAAGAGCTGTGCAAACCCAGACATCTGTCCCCATCCTTAGCAGATGCCACTGCCTTAGTGACAGCAGAAAACAATTCCAATTTCAGGAGACAATGAAAGAAAACTGAGTGTCAACTCTCCCAAGGTCACTGCCTCTGACCTCATAGCATCGGCAAGGTGGGCTTAAGCCTCCCCCTCCCCTCGGGGTGCTGTTTCATCCAGAGCAGCTGGAATAGAGGCCATGCTCATCCGTGCACGTGCACACAGCATCCTTCCTGCCATCTTGACGTCAGAAAGTGACCACAAGGCCCTCTCTAGTCTGGCAGATGGCCGCCCACGGAGCGATGCCGTGGGTGGCTCTGTCATCTTAAGCACGATGCTTGGCAGCCCACACTTTGGTGCCATAAGGAGCCGTCGCTCCTGGTGTCATCACTTTACAAATAAATACATGTATGGGGGGCAAATACTGAATGGGTTTTAAGACAAAAAGGGAAACTGGCAGGTAGCCTAGCCAACTCCTTCTTCCCCCAAATTATCTCAGATAAAGATAAGGGGGGGAGGAAAAGAGGGAGGGAAAAAGGGGGAGAGAGACGAAGAGAGACAAAGAGAGACAGAGAGAGAGAGAGAGAGAGAGAGAGAGAGAAAAAGAGAGAGGATGTGCTGCTAAATTCAATGAAATCTTTATTAAAATCAAAGCAGGTGGAAATTCACAAGCTGTTCCTAAAATATGTTTTTTATAATATGAAGAACCAAAACCATGAAAAGCAATTTTGAAAAGAAGAACAATGTTAGAGGACTTAAGCCACCCAATTTCATAATTACATCCGTCAGGGTGTTAAGCAAATCCCAAGCCCCCTGGGTTCTTGGAGGCTACCAAGTAATCAAGTAAGTAAGAAAAAAAGACAAAAAGCTTAATAATAACGGCTATGTCTCCCATTGTACATGGAACAAGCCAGCCCGGCTGAGTAACTCGCCCAGGTGTATTCAGGCACCATGTAGGAACGAGGGAAGTTGGAGGGAAGGGAGGTAGGAGCCAGTTAGGACTTCACCAATGAGAGACAGTAAACAAAGGTAGGCACACTTCAATGCCACTGAAAAGAGATGAGGAAACCAGGCCTCCCCATGCCCGTCTGTAGGGAAATTGACGCATAAATGGCTTTTTCAAAAGCAATATCCATCCCTTTCAGAGCCCCTCTCATGAAATTAGCTTTTTTGCTAAAAGGAAGGTATTTGAGGATGGCAGATTTTGCTCCCCAATACTGTGACATCACTGTAATTACAATAGGATGGTGCTGGCAAAGGGTAGATACATAGAACAATCGACTAGACTTAGAAGTTCAAAAATGAACATTTACATTAAATGTCAATTGGTTTTTTACAAAAACCCAAGTCATTTCAACAAATAGTACTAAAACAGTTAAATAAGGTACATGAAGGAGGAGGAGATGGAGAGGGATGAAGGGAGAGGAGGAGAAGAGGAGGTTATATGTCTAATGTAAGAGCTAAAGTGATAAAACTTCTACAAGGAAATTTGAGAAAATTTGTTCTGGGTTGGGCAAAAAGTTCTCAAACATACCACCAGGAGCATGACCCCTGGAAACAACAAAATAAAGTTTACTTCATAGAAATTTTGAAATTTTGCATCTTTAAAAGACAGTAGTAAGAAAATGAAAAACCAGACCATGAACTGGGAGAAATACTTGACAACCACATACCTGATACAGGAATTCCATCCAGAACAAATAAAGAACTCACAATCTGGGCCTCCCTGGTGGCGCAGCGGTTAAGCATTGCACTGTGGAGCTGTCGGCAGCAGTGACGCAAGTTCAACGCCCGGCCAGGGAGATTCCCACATGGTGCGGCAGACCTCTCCTGCCTCGCCCGCTGCTCCCCTCGGCAGTGTATTTCTGATCTGCCTGTTCTGCTCTCCACTTTGTCTCTGGTGAACCCTCTCGCTGTCCCATGCCTCTGGCCTGTACCCCAACTTGTACGCATAAATAAATAAATCTTTAAAGAAAAAAAAAAAAGAACTCACAATCCAAGAGCAGACAATTTGACTTTTCAATAGATAAAAGATTTCAACAGACTTTTCACTGCAGGAGATACATGAATGGCAAATGAGAACATGAAATGCTGTTTCACATCCTTAGTCTTTAAGGAAATGCAAATTAAAGCCCCAGTGAGAATTAAGATGCATTAGCATGGCTAATATCAAAACACTTGACAATAACAAGTGCTGACAAGGAAGGGGAGAAACCTGAACCTCATACATCGGCACACAGGAATGTAAAATGATGCAGCTACTTTGTGAAAAAGGCTAGAAACTTCTTTAAAAGTTAACCATAAATTGACTTTACAATCTAGCAATTCAACTCCTGGGATCTTATACAATGGAAAGAAAACGTGCACACAGAAACACATGTGCATGCATGTTCAGAGCAATATATTTAGCATGACCCAACACAGGTGAATGGAGACATGAAATATGGCCTGTGCACAACTGGAAAATTATTCTGCAATTCAAATGAATGAACTACTGACACATGCTATGGGATAAAATTGATCCTCAAACACGTAGTACACTACGTGAATGAAGCCAAATACAAAAGGCCACATACTGAATGATTCTACTTCCCTGAAATACGCAGACTTGAAAGCATACTGGTAGCTGGTTAGGGTCCCAGGGCGCAGCTGAGAATTCACTATGGATAGGTAGTTTGCACTTAGAGGGCCAGAACTGCCCCCAAAATGAATGGTGGTGGATGCATAAGTGTCTGTATCTACTAAAAATAATGATATCTTTACAACACATGGATAATGTGGTTCATAAGAAACAGCTCAATGAAGTTATGTAATAAAAACAAAATCTAAATTCCCATCTGTGGCTTATCTCGAATACTGTATTTGATGTGAATGTGTGTTTCAAAATTAACAGAAGGCAGGACAATCCACTGATGGGAAAAGAGTCACACAATGGGGCCTCCCTGGTGGCCTAGGGGCTAAGTCGCAACACTGTGAAGCTATCTCCAGTCACTGCAGCCTGAGTTCAATCCCCGGCCAGGGAGCTGATCCACATGGAGCAGCAGACCTCTCCTGTCTCCCCGCTGCTCCCCTCAGCAGTGGATTTCAGTGGATCCACCTGTTCTGCTCCCCACTCTGTCTCTGGTGAATCCTCTCACACCCGGCACCTCTGGCCTACACCCCAATTCTTGTATGCATAAATAAATAAAATAAATAAATCTTTGGGGGAAAAAAAGAACACACAATGGACATAAGACAGTCTCTTCAATGAAGGTGCTGGGGGACTGGGAAGTCACTGCCGGCTGCTATACTTAACAACTGTGCGCCCCACTATGCAGAGGAGGAACGTAGCGACCGACTAGATGACAGGTGAGAGCAGAGGCCCGCAATCAGGCCCAGCTGACTCCCACCCTCCCCCTCCTCTCCTGCTGGGGCCGGGCCTGAGCTGTGAATCCCTGCTGCAACTGTCCCTGGCCTTACAGAGGACACGCCACCCCAAATTATGCCACTTGGGCATAGGGACAATATTGAGCTGAAGGCACCAGAAGAGCAGCCCACACAGGGAGAGGCTTCCCAGCATCTCTGCCCAGTTCTGGCACAGAGAGAACAGAGCACGTGGTCTGCGGCTTGTTTTCTGAGGAATACGGCCCTGCAGGCCGCAGCGAGACATAACCCCAGCACCGACAGACATTCCCACACTGCAAGCGCTTTGTAAAAATCAATAAATAAAGGGAATTTATGGTTAATAGTGGAGAAGCAGCCTCATAAACTTACAGAGAGGATGTTGAGCCAGGATCTATAAAACCCTTGATGCAAACCCCAAAATTTCATGGACCACCCTGGGCCCTGGCTCCATTACTAAGGCTTTGAAATCTACATTTCCTTGTCTGGGAAATGACATAAATTCTTTCCCTCTAAAACATACAGTGTGGTCATAAGATTTAAGTGATGTGATATAATACAAACACTTGGGTTCCTAAAGTATGCTACACAGATGTTCACTTTATGTTGAGTATATATTTCTTGAGATTTTTCTAAGGATCAAAAGAAAAATCTTGCAACTCTTATCTGCTGTATTTCTTTAAGGATGTCCCAGTATTAATAAGCCTGTGATTTATTAATGGTGATGAAGAATTAAGGGGAACTTTTCATAATAAACATTCAACTCCTATAAATAGCGCATTTGAAAAAAAGGACTTAGTCATGTTATTATGCTAATAATACAAATTCTGAACAGTGTCTATTCATGAAAATAAAATTTTCCAAGACAACAAGTTGAGAGTTCTTTATTCATTGATCAGTCCTTAGTGCTCTTGGGCAAGTATCTGAATTTTCATCAGGCTAAAGTTCATGTTCATGTGCTTGGGGTCCCCTAATACGTTCACTAGGAGTGAGACACTAAATCCTCAGTTTCTTACACAGGGGTCTCACACTGTCATGGCAGAGGGACATCTTTCCAAACTGAGTGGACTGAAAACAAAATTTCCCATTAATCTGCCTTGATCACCTCTGTCTCTTCTGGAAACAAAATAAAGATTACCTCTAGCTTTTTCCTTCATGGGAAATGCTGACCCTTTAAACATGACCAGTTATGGTCCAGCCGTGTGCAAAGCCGTGTGGAGGTTCCTCAAAACACTGAAAATGAATCCACCATATGACCCAGTGATTCCACTCCTAGAAATCTACCCAAAGGACACAAAAACAGTAATTCAAAATGAAACCTGCGCTCCTATATTTACTGCAGCATTATTTACAGTAGCCAAGGTATGGAAACAACCTAAATGCCCCAAAACAGATGAGTGGATCGAGAAGATGTGGTCTATATGTGCAATGGAGTACTACTCAGCGGTCAAAAAAGATAAACTCGTGCCATTTGCAGCAATAAGAATGGGGCTGGAAGGGATCATGCTCAGTGAAATAAGCCAGAAGGAGAAAGGTAAATATCAGATGGTTTCACTTATGGGTGGAATATAGAGAAACCGAACCAAAGGTCAGGAAAAAGACAAAACCAACAAGCTGACCACAGATCTGAGGCCCATAGCATGGGAGGGGAGGGAAGAGCACAGGGGACTGTGGCGATGGAGCCGGGTGATTTGGTGGTAGGAGAACGACATGGAGTACACTTGAGGGGTGAGGTCAAAAATGCATACAAAAATGGACCACAATGTCAGAAAACAAATTTAATTTGAAATACAAACATGACTAATCACCTAAATCAATGGTGCAAGGGCTACCTGGGGTGGACATTATCGACTGCAGCTTCTCTTCTCTGTTTCCTCAATGTTTGGAAAACAATGTTCCAATGGTTCTCCCCTTCCTCATCTCCAGCCACGACTCCCCAGCCTGGTTCTAATTCCTCGATCTCTTGGGCTCATAAACTCATTCCCACAAACCCTCTTGAAACCCAGTGACTCTATTCTAAAAGAAGGGGAAGGCCCTAGTTAGCACAAGGGACGCTTTTCCATCCGAGCTGGGATGGACGGGCGGGCTCTGTCAG
The DNA here is from genome assembly GCA_004024925.1 of Scalopus aquaticus. Lineage (NCBI taxonomy): Eukaryota > Metazoa > Chordata > Mammalia > Eulipotyphla > Talpidae > Scalopus > Scalopus aquaticus. The sequence goes on from PVIJ01016260.1 coordinate 19,033, forward strand.
GGTTCTCAAAGAAACAGAACAATGGGATAGGGACAGATACACACACATGAGGGGATGTATGACAGCAACTGGCTCATGAGGTGACAGAGGCGGAAAGTCCCAGCGTCCGCCATCTGCGAGCCGGACCCCAGGAAAGCTGGTGGGATCCAGCCCCAATATGAAGGCCTGAAAACCAGGGGACACTGGTGGGCCCCCCAGTCTGAGCTCAAGACCTGACTATGTGAGGGCAGGAAGAGCTCAGGAGGAGAGCAGCTCCACGCCTCCCCACCCAGGCTCTCAAGGAAGATGGTGCCCTTGCATGACTCATTCTTCCTGGACACCCCAGAAATAATGTCCATCAGCCATCAGGGCACCCCTCAGCAGGTCTCATTGACCCATGAAATGACCTGACACAGTTGGGTTCAGGGAGAGACACCCTGCTCAGCTGACAAGGACACCAAGTTGCCACATTCCTGGGGGCAGAAAGGCCCCCCTCCCAGTTGTGGGGTACTCATTTTAAACAGCTCCTGCTGGCGAGAAAGCAACCACTGGACCCAGACATGAGGTCTGTTAGCTACAAAGAACCTAAAGCAAGGCTAAGGCAATGTCAGTGCTGCCTACTGAGGAAAGCCCCACTCGTCATACTAGACTTGTATCCAATGCACACCCCAACTTTGTGCTTGATTATTAATTCATTCGGTACATGACCCCTATTTTTGCTTTACTGCAATTCTAATTCAGAGTAGCCTTGAAGTTATAAAACAGCACATGCATTCAGGAAAAACAACTGGCTAACCTGGTTAAATTGCTCTGTCCTGAACACTGTATCGTAAAGCCTGCTGCACGCCACAAGCAGGATGAAAGCCATTCATTTCTCACCCGCGTCATACATGTGGGACCCGATGAAGTGTTCCGGGGGACAAGGAAGGACCGAGCTATTTAATCTTTTGCTGGCCTCAAACAAAAGCAATCAGTTATTCCAACAAAACAAATCTATTTAAAAAAAAAAAAAAGAATCTCAGGAAACAATGAGGAGAGGAGAGGGCAGAGTGGAGCGTGTTCCTGAGGACCCCTGCATTTCTGCCCCCAGAGGACCTCGGGGCACCCCCCTCTCGGGAGCACTCCCCTGGGGAGGAGGGTGCGCTGCCCTGTGGGTGCGCTCTCTCCTTGAGCCTCCCCACCTCAGCAACACGTCTCTGTATATTCATGCTCACACTCCCAAAATGAAAGGGTCCAAATCGCTAGGAAAGTGCCTGAGGAATCCGAATAGCAAGTGTAAGGGAAAAAAATAAAAAGGTCCATGTTTGATCTTTTCACAAAAGGCTAGGTTTTTTCCTTTTCGCTTTGTGGCATGGCCTAAAATCGTCTCCAAAATCATAAGCCCAGTCTCTAATCTACTCTGCTGCTTTTCTATGCAAAAAGAAAAAATTTAAAGTCCATGCATACACACACACACATACAAAAATGCCCATGCACGCTGGATCTCTATTTTTGCGTAAACAGCATCAAGCGCTTGGGTGCTGCCCCTTATGCAATCCATGGACAAAGAGGAGGGCGCAGGACCCCTCACAGCGCAGGAAAATCAACTAAGGAAGCATCACCTAGAATCCAGGTCCGGGAGGCCCCAACAGGAAGCCGCTCACTCTAGCACTTCCGCAGGAAAAGTCACCGGCACCTCCAGGGCAGGTTATCCTGCCCAGCAACAGCCCCACCAATGAGAAGCCGCCAGCCATCACCTGGCCCCTCCCTCTCAGCCAATCAGCTCTCCGGAACAGTCCCTCACCGCTCCCCCTTTTTACCTGCACAAACTCCAGTTTTTTCCTTTGTTTCTATTTGCATTAGCCTAGGCCTGGCTTGTAAGTCCAGAGTTGCAATTCTGTGGGCTGGTCCCCAATAAACGCAACTTGCTGGCCATTTTGTGTAAAGTGGACACCGCGCCCTCCCTGATCCGCCCACACGCACACGCACACACGCACACACACACACACACACACACACATTCCCACCTTACAAATAGCAGGGTTTTTCCAAGAAGAGTGGTCAGGAGGTGCCCATGGGCCGTCCCAGGCTTGGTGTCCTCTTCATGATGGAAAGAACCGGAATGTAAGGTTTCTCAGATGCCTTTGAAGTCCAACCTCGCGCGGGCCCGCATGGCCAGGTGTCCTTCCAGCCCATCTAGGAGGTGGTGCTGGGCGGCTGCCGGCTGCCTGCGGAGGCCACCTGCTGCCACCGCCCGTCAGGAGGTGGACAGGCAGAAGCGGTGACTTTGCGCGCGGCAGGGGACTCCCAGCACATCCCATGTCCACGGAGTAGCAGGAGCGCAAGTGTCTAGTTCAGCCTCTCGTTCCAGGCCAGGCTAGACGGGCTAGACGGGCCACATTTCAGCCAGGACGGGGTGACAGGTGAGTCTCTGCGGGGACTTGTCAGGGGACCTGGAGCATCTGTGGCAGCCTGTGGTCACCGCTTGGCCGCAGGAGGCACATGGCGGGGCCTTGGAGCGCCAGCAGGCACTGGGGCAGGTTCCCTGTGATTCAGGCAGACGGGGAAAGGAGTCCCGGAGCCCTCGGTGGCGTTTTCGGCTTTTAATGTTCTTTCTGCAGTGAGGCAGCCAGGGACAGGGCGGGTAAGGGGGCTGCAGAGCCAGGAGGCTGGCAGGCCTCCTAGCCCCCAGCAAATCTTCAGCTAGCTGGGCTCTCTGTTGCTGCCGCCGCTTCTTCTTCCTCCACCGCCCCTGTCGCGCGCTCTCGCTTCGGTCCCCTGTGACGCCGCCCTTATATAGCGTCTCTCCAGGTCCAGGTGTGCCCACTCACGCACGCGCGAGCCACCACGAGGCAACGTGCAGGGCCGCAGGTGCCCATCATTAACTCTAATGGCGGTAGGGCGGACAATCCTGATCACGCCTCACTTGCCCTGCAGGCCTCCTCAAGGAACGCCATCTCCAGGTTCGGGGCCTGCAGGAGCCTGCAGACGCCGTGGGGCAGTGTGCACCAGAGCCTGTACGCTCCCTGCACGTGCGCACCTGTTCCGCGCATGCGCTCCCTGCACGCTCTCCCTGCCCGTGCCCTCTGCACCGGTTCACTGCGCTCCCTGCACGTGGTCTACGCCGGCGTTCTCCGGCGCATGCTCTCTGCACGCGCTCCTGCTTAGGCCCCGCCTACCCCACCTGCCCAGCGGAGCCTCTCGCGCTGGCTCATCTCCGTGCCATCGCTACCCAGCCGGGTGATGCGGCCTGGGCGTCTGCACGACTCCCCTGTGCCTCCTGGCCCGGAGCGCAGGGGCCAGTCATTGGGGATCGGGCACCTTGCTGGCGCCCCAGGCCTAGCCCGGGTCCTGCCCTCCTGTCCCGGCAGGTGCCTGCCTGTCAATTGCTACCTGGCCCCGCCTGCCCTCCGTCCCTCCTGGCACCCTGCTCCCAGACTTAGCCTCGGGCCACAGGACCGGCCTGGTGGGGCAGGGCTTCCGGGAGCTCGGGGAGGGCGTAAGCAGGACTGGCAGCCGTGGCCAGGAGGCCCGGCAGTGCTGCGGGACCCGGCCTGGACCACACAGACCTGACGCCCCCCAGGGGGCCCCGCTCCTTCTTGGCAGAGGGACCCTTAGAGTTTTGGACCAGTGTGCTGGGGGGTGTAGGGGTTGTGTACCCCGGGCCCAGTTACTTTCAGGACACAGAGGTCTTTTGGGTGTAGCAGCATTACCCAGGTCAGGTGACTTCCGTGACCTGGAAAGGGGTTTTGGCCCCAGGGACGCCAGCAGCTTCTGAGCGCCCGCAGCGCCCTCCGGGACTAAGGCACGGCAGGTTGTGGCCTGATTAAAAAGTGGGCAGGGGGCGTGGAGAGGCGCTGCGCTGAAGAAGACATGCAGGTGGCGGACAGGTGTGCAAGATGCTCGTCAGCTCTTACTGGGATGGAATGCAAAGCAGCACACGGCGCTGGCCCCGCTCACCTGCGGCGGCTAATGTCCAAGGAGAAGGACCGACGACGGATAAGAAGGGCGCCCCTGCACGCAGGACCCAGGGGTGCGGGTGGTGCAGCCGTAGTGGAGAGCAGCGCGGAGATTTCTCAAGAGGGAAATTCCACGTGATCCGTTTTTCCCACTTTGCAGTTATCACCCAAAGGAGACGAAACACTGGTTCAAAGACATACCTGCGCCCCCAAGCGGCCGGAGCCGGAGCCTGCCCAAGTGCCCGATGATTAACGGGCAGGCAAAGCAGCCCTGGTCTCCGCCCCACGGAACAGCATCCAGCTACAGACAGGAACCTGCCATCTGCGCCCACCTGGGTGGACCCAGAGGGAGGGATGTTCCGTGAAATAAGCCAGAGGCAGAAACGCAAACACCTTCTGGATTCACTCGTGGATAAAGAGAAAACAGATGAACTAAATACAAAAAAATAATAAATTTTCAGATGGTAAGACCACGTCATGGTTGGGGGGTGAGGACTCAGACAAAGGGACAACGGTGTGAAGGACGGGGCTGGACACTCAGCTGTGACCTGAGTGTCCTCTGCACGCACTGGCCCCCAGGGACACACAGCTGAAGCTTCTATGCCATCAGGCAGTCACGTCCATGAAAAAATAAATAAATAAAATGTAAAAGGTGGTGCTCTGTGGGTAGCACTGAGTTTGGGCCAGACCAGCTCACTCACAGGACCTGCTAGTTGTGGGTGTAGCGTCCAAGTCTCCTTCAAGTTAGAGAAGAGCTGGACTCTTGATCTCCCTGGGGCAACAGGTCTACATCCCAGGTATGACCAGGAACACCCAGGATCGGTGATTGATGTGCTTTGCCCCCAGGGACTGCTCAGTGGCCGCCTTGTTGCTAAGATTGGAGCCAAGGGTGAGAGTTGGGAGCGCATCAGCGGACTCACCTCCCTAAAGCCCCAAATCCAGTGTTCAATTTGACCCATCCTTTTTTGTTAATAAACAGGCCACAATCTTGCTCTTGAGAGAGCATCCTGCAGCCCACAGCCTGCTCCAGACTCCCATTTCTTTTCTTTATCAGTACAGTATTGCTGACGCAACAGCTAGTCACCGGGAGTGCTACAGGGCAACCCCGGTATACAATGGGGAGCCTGACTGTGGGTTCTCACCCATGCGCTTAAAAGGACTTATAATAAGATCAATTGCAGGCACTCACAAAAAGGTTAATAAAAGGTTTATTTACAAAAGGAAGGGAAATAAAAAATGAATAACTCAGGGACAAAAAAGAGAAGAGAGAGAGAGAGAGATAAATGTGCAAATACGTCCTACCAGATCCAAAGAACTGGAAACCCCCAATGGCACGCTGCAGCCTGGCGAGAAGCCAAGAGCCCCCCAAGATCCAGAAGTCTGGTTATATACCAAACCTGGCTGCTTAACTTCACCCCTCAGTTCCCAGTAATCCTCTCTTCGATGATGATGGCATTAAGGGATTAGTAGCCCTTAGTGTCTTGTTTCTCTTTGGTCTGAGGTGGGGTCCATAAACCTATCTGTGGAGTTTGTTGCAGACGTCCTTTTTTCCCCCAACACAAGAAGCTGAACAAATTATCCCTCTTTTGCAGTGAAGTATTAGCGCGAGAAAGAAAATCTCTTTTTCCCCTCCTGGCACAGGCTTATACACCAAGAGAGTTATTTCCCCACAGACCCTCACAGCCAGGCCCCGTGTTCATTAGGTCAAGTCTGCTGATGCAAATGAACATTTAAAATAAAACCAGGTCAGGGGCCTCTCTGGTTGTGCAAGGGTTAAGTCTCAGCACTATGAAGCTATCAGCAGCCATTGCAGCACGATTTCAATCCTGGCCAGGGAGCTTCCCACAGGGCACAGCAGACCTCTCCTGTCTCCCTGCTGCTCCCCTCAGCTGTGTACTTCAGTGCATCCGCCTGTTCTGCTCCCTACTCTGTCTCTGGGGAGTCCTCTCACCCCCCCACACATCTGGCCTACACCCCAGCTCTTGTATGTATAAGTAAATGAATCTTTAAAAAATAAAATATAGTTTCATTTAAATTTCAAGTACTTCTTCCTTGGAATCTGGGCAGATTTTCAGAAATGATATTACCTAAAGTTAAAAAAAAATAACTTTTTATTGAGCCACACAAACTTTTATTTAAGGCAAATAAAACTAGAGTTGGAAAACATTTACACTTTTGTGATGGAAAGCAGGACAGGTGACAGCACAAGAAGACGCTGTGCATGTCCCATGAATGTCTGAAGAAGAGAGAAGAAAATATTCAGGAGGGAGGAAAGTGCATGAAAGAGAAGGGATTGAGACCTCCCTGGTGGCACAGGGGTTAAAGTCTCAGCACCATGAAGCTATCAGCAGCCACCGCAGCACGAGTTTGATCCCCAGCCAGGGAGCTTCCCACAGGGTGCAGCAGACCTTTCCCGTCTCCCCACTGCTCCCCTCAGCAGTGTATTTCAGTGGATCCGCCTGTTCTGCTCCCTGCTCTGTCTCTGGGGAATCCTCTCACCCCCCCACACCTCTGGCCTATACCCCAACTCTTGTATATGCATAAATAAATAAATCTTTAAATTAGAACTAAAACCAGGGGCCTCCCTGGTGGCGCAGTGGTTAAGCGCTGCGCTGTGGAGCTGTCGGCAGAGGTGACGCGAGTCCGAAGCCCAGCCGGGGAGATTCCCACATGGCACAGCAGACCTCTCCTGTCTCGCCCGCTGCTCCCCTCAGCAGTGTGTTTCCGTCGATCTGCCTGTGCTGCTCCCCGCTCTGTCTCTGGTGAACCCTCTTGCCGCCCCACGCTTCTGGCCTGTACCCCAGCTTGTATGCATAAATAAACCTGTTAAAAATAAAACCAGTCCAGGTCAACATTTAGGAGCCACCTAGCACAGAGCATGTACGCCTCTGGCCCCGTATGTGGGAATCGGGGTCTCTGTTCCATATTCCCCAACACAGGGCAGGCAGGAGGGAGGCTTCACCGCGAGCAGCAGCTTGACAGGGAACTCACCAGAGCGACCCAAGTTCAAAAAAAAAGCTCAGCCTCCGCAAAAAACAGGCTCTTCTTTTTCATCTTTTCTTGACATTTTACTCCTAAAATTAGCTTTTTGATGAGAAAATTGCAGTGAGTCATAGCAAAGCTAGTTAAAGGTGAGGCAAATGCCTGAACTGAAATTGAGTGGATTCTGCATGGCCGGGCTGGCTGGGGCTGGTAATTGGACACTGGAATTAGAAGCCTCAGGACCTTTCACAGTAAGAAGAAGGAGAAAATGTTCCATACAATTGGCTGGCATTTTTTTCTATACTTAAAGCACTATTTTCATGAATGAAATCATTTTCTCTTCCTTTTAAATTAACAATACTGGGTCTCACTGGTGGCGTAGGGGTTAAATCTCAACACTATCACCTTTACAGCCTGAGTTTGATCCCCGGCAGGGAGCTTCCCACAGGCGCAGCAGACCTCTCCTGTCTCCCCGCTGCTCCCCTCAGCAGTGTGTTTCAGTGGATCCGCCTGTTCTGCTCCCCGCTCTGTCTCCCAACACCCACACCTCTGGCCTACACCTCAGCTTGTATGCATAAATAAATAAATCTTTTTTAAAAAATAAAAATCAATAAAATCGGCCTTGGGAGATGATAAGGGAAAGAGTGTTCATAAAAATCAAAATATACTCTGGGGCCTCCCCAATGGCGCAGCGGTTAGGAGCTGTCAGCAGCAGCGACGCGAGTTCGATGACCGGCCCGGGAGATTCCCACATGGCGCGGCAGACCTCTCCTGCCTCGCCTGCGGCTCCCCTCAGCAGTGTATTTCCGTAGATCTGCCTGTTCTGCTCCCCACTCTGTCTCTGGTGAACCCTCTCGCCGCCCCACGCCTCTGGCCTGTACCCCAGCTTGTATGCATAAATAAATAAATCTTTTAAAAAAATCAAAATATACTCATCCGTGGGTGGTGTTCGTTGGCGTGGCATAGACGAGTTGGGTGTAGACTGCCACGTAAAGCAGCTTACTTGGGTGGTACCTGCTGCCCTCCTTCCTCCCCCAGCTCTATGTCAGGTTACTGCAGCCCCGCAGCCCCGCCAGCACCGGTCCTGCCGGGTCTGAGGCCCCTCAGGAATAAGGCCCCCAAGGCCAGGAGCAGGCGATGCCTGGTGGGCAGTTTCGGTTCTGCAAGAGAAAAGGCCATGGCCCTGTTACATGAAAACGTGCATCTTGGGCCTCCCTGAGGGCGCAGGGGTTAAGTCTCAGTACTATGAAGCTATGAGCAGCCACTGCAGCACAAGTTCGATCCCCGGCCAGGGAGCTTCCCACAGGGTACAGCGGACCTCTCCTGTTTCCCCGCTGCTCCCCTCAGCAGTGTATCTCAGTAGATCTGCCTGTTCTGCTCCCCACTTTGATTCTGGTGAATCCTCTCACCCCCCACACCTTTGGCCTGCACTCCAGTTATTGTATGCATAAATCTTTAAAAAAAGATTGATAAATACACAGAAGCATATTTATTAACACACACACACACACCCATGCACTCCAAGCAAATTGCCTTCACCTGATTATTTATCCAAGTAGACATTCATGTAGAACCTGCCGATGGACAAAATTGTATTTTAAATGACCTGAATGACCTAAAGTATTCAAATGCACTAAAACCTCGAAAGACAGCTGGGAAGAGAAGAGTCTGATTACCCCAGTGCAGGAAGGCGCCAAGAAGCATGTTCACCCTTAGCCAAAATGCTACAGTTGGAGCAAAACTCCCACTCAGTCATCCCAGTCAAGCGAAATGCACTCATTCTGAGTTAAAATTCTCTTATTTGAAGCAAGGAAGGGTTTTTTTGGCTTTTTTTTTTTTACGATTTATTTATTTATGCATACAAGCTAGGGTGTAGCCCAGAGGTGTGGAGTGGTGAGAGGATTCACCAGAGACAGAGTGGGGAGCAAAATAGGCAGATCAACTGAAGTACGCTGCTGAGGGGAGCAGTGGGTGAGGCAGGAGAGGTCTGCTGCGCCATGTGGGAAGCTCCCTGGCTGAGGATTGAACTCGCGCTGCAGTGGCTCTGGATAGCTTCATAGTGCTGTGCTTAACCCATTGCTCCACCAGGGAGGCCCAAAGAGGTTCTGAGTCTCTACCTCTCACAGATGAAATTTTTATTCAAAAAAACTTAATTTCCAAATAACTTCACACAAAATTTGAGCATGAGTTTATCAGACACTGGAGGGGTTAGTGAAATGCCTGTTCAAATAAAGATAGAGGGAATCTTATACCATGAAAGGACAATGGCAGTTCAAACTGTAACTGGGCTGAGTCCAAAGTCTGGAAAAGTGGTGCCCCCTGGAGGGGGTTTGCTGATGAGAATGAATGGCCCCAAGGAAAATGCTAAGTTCTGCAGTTTGGGGTGGAGATTCTGATGAGAAATAAAAGGGACTGAAGGAGAAGGGGAAATCAGTCGCCATAATGGAAAAAAGAAGCAGTCGCCATAATGGAGGAAAAGAAGAAGCAGTCACCATGATGGAAGAATAGAGGAATCAGCCGCCATGATGTAGGAATGGAAGAGACAGTCGCCATGCTGAAGAAATAGAAGAAGCAGTCGCCATGCTGAAGGAATAGAGGAAACAGTCGCCATGATGTAGGAAAAGAAGAAGCGGCAGAAAATGTAGCCACGAAGATTGAGAATTTGGAAATCAGACAGCAGGAGTGTTTGAGCCGCCAGAATAGAGATTGAGGATTTTTGGAATCTTTAGTTACTTTGGGGCCAGGGACTCTGGAAGCTTTGCAAGTAGCTGAACGATGGAAACTGCTCCCAGTTTTGCCTTTACTGCAGCCGAAGGAAGAAGGCAGAGGCCCGACGCAGGCACCTTCCTAAAATGCGCGAGTGCAGTCTGTTGGGCCATCTGGCCGCTGTAGTTGCTGTTTGCAGTGTTGCTGGCCTGGTGCTGTGCTGGGGCACCATGGCACTTCCGGGAGCATCTCCAGTTGTGTTCTGTGTCGTCCTTTGAGTTGGAACCTGGCCTACACTCTGGCTGTTGCACGTATACAGAAGAAGGAAGATGCCATTTTGGAAACGTGGCCTGTTGTTTGGAAGAGGAGCGCCACATCAGCAGTGGCAGGAAGACACCACCTTTGTTACTTTTCTGGGACTTAAAGGACTGGACATTGCTTTAAGTAAGGTAAACAGCCATATGTTGACTTCAGTAATTCTTTGCTTTTCCTTGTTTGATAAATAAATCCCATTGTTATTGTTCCCTAAGCCTGAGTCGTCTTGCAATTGTGCGCGCAGGTGCAGAAGCAAGATAGTGACTGGTAAGCAATTTGGGCACTACCTTTTGTCAATTTTGAAGCCCCATTTGCCTGGTCTCAAAACTACCTAGTTTTCATAAATGTGTGCTTTAGAATGAAAACATTCAGTGTTGAAAAATAAGTCAAGGGCAAGGTGGGTACTCATCCTGCCTACCATTATTAAAACATCTTCAACACTCAGAAGGACCTCAACAGGTATAGAAAAATTACCACCAACAAAATGTAAAATATCTCATGAACAATTTTAAGTGATGACATCTGGTTAAATAAAACCAATGATTAAAGTTTAAAAAGAAACTTACAAGAACCTTAGATTCAGTTTACTCCAAGCCAGACTTCATCCCCAAATTTAATAACAGTAAACTAGTTCCCTGTGCTTTTAAAATAGAGTTTAAAAGACCAGGAGAGAAGAGGAGTTAAATTAGCAACTCGACAAACAAAATAAAACATGAATCCAATATAGCCTGCCCTTGAAAAATAAAGAATATGGAGAATTAGGAAATGCACGGAGTCGCCACAAGGGGGCGCTGCTGCTAAGCTAGCAAGAGCCCCAACCAGGCCTCACAGGAAAGCTCTCCCAACTTCTGCTTCCTGAAATATGAAGATGAACTGGGACATTTCACAAAGGGGAGAATTAGCTTCAAATTAGGTTCATGGAAGAGCACAAATAGCGCCTGAACCATACAACAGGTACTAAAAGGCGAGCAGAGGGAATAGCAGGTCTTCCTCTCCCTTATTTTCTCAGGACAGGTTTTAAAAGCAGCCTTTGCTTCTTTTCAACTGAGCATTAGGCTTGAGATCTATTTACTCTTCTTTCTCTTTGGGGGACAATCCACTTAAAAAACAGCTGGAAAACTGATTCTCCTGGGGGAGATTTTCAGCCCCACCCCCACCCCATCCTTACAGGTTTCCTTTAGTGGTGCCGCAGTTCAATTCAGTTCAAAGTGCTGTCTTTTAACTGACATTCTCGAGGGCTAAGTAAAAAAACCAGAATCAGACAAGCGAAAAGCCTTACTCTAAAATGTTTAAAATGCAAATCGAGTTCTGAAATTCTGAGTCGAGCTTTGTTGTGCTTGGAATTAATTCCACTATTTTTAACTTCCCCTAAGTGAAATCACCCAAGAAGGAAGCACTGAAATTTGAGGGCTAAAAGTGATTAGTGGTTTTATTATTCAGCTATAAAATCTTTCCCGGGAGTGACAACACAAACCAAGCCGCCCTCACCCTGCCTGGTCTTCTTCACAAAAGCATTGATTTGATGGATAAGGCCTCTGCTCCTGGGAGCTTGGATTATTTTTCAAGAATCATTTTCAAAATGACTCCCGAATGTTTTCTTCAACCTTCTTCGCCTAACCTACTCACCCCAGATCAACTGCAATTTAGCTATTCTAGCTATGTCATATTTTCCCCTGATGCTGAGAACATAAGTGAACCAGATCGAATAAACTGAGTGACAGGGCCCCGGATGGAGGAGACACTAAATAATTATCAGTTCCTTCCCCAGCATTTACATGCTTCCCCTTCCCTGTGCAGGAACATGTGTCCTTGTTTACACGCAAGCACAGCCTTATCCAGAGACCACTGTCACCTTGTGGACTTCCTCAGAAGCTTCTCCCACCCGATCCATCCCACTAAGTTCTGGTTCCTTCCATGCACCGGGAGAGGCCCTGGGCTGCAGAAACTACAGGAAGCGTGTCACAAAGCACCAACCATCCCAGAAAGCCACGTCTCACTCACAAGCCACCATCCAGCCTGGACATCATGTCCTCAACAGTATGCACAGGGGTCAAAGGGGACACAGGGAGCATGACAGGAAGAGTGTGGAGAGTTATGCATTTCCTGCGGGAGGTTGAAGAGTGTCCTGCAGAGGTGATGTATCCTCACCCTGGAACTACTGATGGAGGCTAAGAGTAGAAAATTGAGGGCGGAGGCATCACAGGTCCAGAAACAGGAGGTGGGGGTAGAAATGATGAGCATTGTCACTAAACCAGCTACTGAAATGCAAAATCCTTAGGACCCAACTGCTACAGCAGTGTCAGGTGCTGCAGAAGTATCCGGAGGCACAGACCAGAGGTGAGGTGTGGTGTGGAGGCCACAATAGAGAATCCCCGTCTTTACAAATCAACCTAGTCACGCCCTCAAAGTACTTAACTTCACAGCAGATAACAATTCCACAAAGGCTCAGCCCTCCCAAAGAGAAGAGAATTGTCAGGGCAATATCTGCCCCAGCAAGAGGCAGCTTCTCCTTTTCTTTTTTATATAATACACCTGCCCTTCTGGATATCACTAAACATTTCTGCATCGTGGGGAAACTTGCCGTGTGAAAGGGGAGCTCTGCAGAGACTTTGCTCAGGGCAAACCCATCATCAAAATGACATCACCCTGAATGTGACTCTGGAAATCAGGACTTGCATCTGTAATTAAGGCTCTTCAGAGTGTTACTATTACAGGGGGGTCCCCAGGAAAAGGGCATGTTCCTGGTTCCCTGCCCCACCCAAGGGAGGGTAGAGCTGAGCAGGAGAGATGAGAAGCTGGAGAAGAGAAAAGGAGGGATACAAGACGCAGAACAGACAAGAGAAGGAAGGAAGCAGGATGGAGCCAGGAGAGGCCCAAGGAGCAGAGAGACATGTGAAGAAGCTGCACTGGCCTGGACTGGTTGAGAGAGATGTGGGTGAGATACCCGTGGGGAGGTGACTATGGCAATGCTGATCTTGGTTTTGATTTTGCTCTTGAACTTCCAGAACAGTCTGGCTGTTTCCTTTTGTATGGGTCCCTGCCAAAAGGTGTTTTAGACTTGTGGCAGGCTTTTGGGCCTTGCTTTGGGCCAATCCCATTTGGGTGGACTTTTACCCACGAGGGATTGGGTAACTTTGGATGCTTGATCTAGAAACTATATTCTCTCTCTTCTCTCTGTTTTCCAATTGTATTAAAGTTTCTTTCCACTTAAGGTCTTGTATGTTTTGTACTGATGCGGCAGATTGAGCAGGTTTGGGGGTTCTGGAGTGTCCCTCTCCCTGCCCTGTAACATTACCTGGCAAGGTGAGGGGCACCCAATACCCCCAAACCTGCCCACTCAAAATGGGTTTTGCTCTCCACTGCATAAAGACAAAATAAACTCTAGTGCATCAGACTTTCACTAGAAAACAACTTTAATACAATGAGGGTGTGATAAAGAGAAAAGAAAGAACATAGTTTCCAAATCAAGCACCCAAAGTTACCCATCCCCTTCGAGGCAACAGTCCAGCCAAACAGGGTTGGCCCAAAGCGAGGCCACTGAAGCCCAGAAGCCTGCGAGTCTAAGGCACCTTCCGGTGAGACCATAGAAAAGGGTGGAGGGCACCAGGCAAGTCTGGGAAGAAAAGAGCAAAATCAAGATCAAGGCTCCATTGTCAGCCCACTCTGGCCTCTTACCCACGTCTCTGTCTCTTTCAAGTGTCTCACTCCATGTCCCCAACTCCCCGGGACAAGTCCAAGGCTCAGAAGCAAGTGCAACTGGGCCTCCCTAGTGGCTCAAGGGGTTAACACTTTGTGGTCCGCTCACGTATTAGTACGTGTTTTTTGTTACCAGTATCAGGTGGCCGGCCGCTCACGTATTCTAGTCTCTGGTTTTTCACGCCATGGTGGATTATTTGGAACTATTAGGAGCTATTTCTTGGATCGTACTCGGTCTAGAAGCTTTACACATTGTTTTGGTGAAAGTGTAAGGTGTCTTATGAGAGATATTACAGTTTTTTTAATATCCAGTATTTCAGGAGCTGTGTGTGTTTTATTGAATGCTTATACCGTTCATGTGGTGGCACAGCAAATGGCCGGCCCCAAGGGCTGGTAAATTTAAAGGGCACCGGCACACAAAGTGTTAAGTCTCAGCCTATCCAAGCTTTCCGCAGCCACTGCAGCATGAGTTCAATCTCTGGCCACAGAGCTTCCCACAGGGCGCAGCAGACCTCTCCTATCTCCCCGTTGCTCCCCTCAGCAGTGGATTTCAGTAGATCCGCCTGTTCTGCTCCCCACTCTGTCTCTGGTGAATCCTCTCAACCCCCTCCCCTCCACACACACACCTCTGGCCTGTACCCCGCTCTTGTGTGCATAAATAAATAAATATTAAAAAAAAAAAGAAGAAGCAAGTGCAGCTTCTT
>PVIJ01016261.1:0-21000 GCA_004024925.1 Scalopus aquaticus
GTGACTAGATAGCTTCTGGATTTTCTTATTTTTCTTTGTTGAATTTTTGTGTTTCCTGTGGCATGTCTCCAGTGTGTTTCCGGTTCCGAGTTTAATTAGGGAAGATGAAGGGGTGGTTTGTAGTAAAAGAGAAAGAAAAGAGAAAAGAGAGGAAGGGGAAAAGAGGGGAAAAAAGAAAGAAAAAACAGGGAGATGAAAGGACAGGAGAATGGAGATGAAGAAAAGTAGGAATGAAGGACCAAGAGAAAAAGGTAAGTTAAAAGTTAAAAAAAAGGATAATAATAATAAAATAGAAAAAAATAAAACAAAATAATAATAAAGAGAATAAAAGGGATAATAATAATAAACTAGTAAAAAATAAAAAATAATAATAAAGAAAATAACGTATTGGGGAGATGCAAATTTGGAGTTCTGTATTCCTTTTGCTCTTAGGTTCTGGGGTTTCTGGTTGGGTCCCCTGCTGGCGTTCAGCCCCTCCTTTCCAGTGACATATGTTGTTGTCTTGTAGTTGCTGCTGTCATTAGTCCTTTCTGGGTGTCTTTCTGTTCTTTCTCCCCTCTCCCCCCCTTCCTCCAATGTTTGCCTGGGGCTATTCCTGCCCCTCGGGTTATGTCTGGTGGGGGGGTTGGGAGCTCCTGGTCTTAGTTTGTTTTCTGCTGCTTGGGGCCTGCTACTCCACGAAGGGGTGCAGGGGTGGAGGTTGTGGGTGGCTGTTGATCAGCGTTTCACCTCACCTAGTTTCTAGGGTGTCAGTGTGCAGCCGCCTAGAATTTGAGGGGGGAGTGCTGGGCCGTGTTCACCACCTGCTGTGGTCTTTTTTTGTTTGTTTTTTTTTTTGTTGTTGTTGTTGCCCTCCGTGTGCCAAGATACTGACACTTTGCAGGGGAGGGTGTGGCCAGAGAAATTTTTTTTTCTCAGCAACAGGTATGGGAGGGGTTTTGGGGATTGTCAGTCAATAGTTTTTAAATTCCATCTTGGAGATTTTTTTTGCAACAGGTATGGGAGGGGTTTTGGGGATTGTCAGTCAATAGTCCTTAAATTCCATCCTTCCCCTCCTGTTCATTTGCATTCTAAAGCCCAGAAAGAAGTTGTCTCCGCAGGAGGTTTTCCAGCCCAACAGGTTTTTCTGGCTAATCTTGCTTGGACTTTTTCCCCTTTGAGATGTTACCTAGCCCCAGGTGGGGGATGGGACACAGTGACCCTCCTGCTTTCCTGCTCCTCAGGGCTGCCACGCAGGGAAGAGAGGGGGGTCGTGGGGTGGGGGAGTGGGGGTCGCCCTCCCAGTCGGATGGCCAGAGCCCTCCGACCTCACCGCAGTTTCTAACCTTGTATTCAGTGGCTCTCAGGGGAAGCTGGTCCGCCCATCTCTCCTCTCTGCTCCTCCTTTGTGTTCTGATCAGTCCCTTATCAGTTGTATTGTGTGCAAAAATTTTCTCCCAATCAGTAGGGTGTCCTTTTGTTTTTGTTAGTGTCTCTTTTGCTGCACAGAAGCTTTTCATTTTGATGTAATCTCAGTTGTTTATCTTTTCCTTCACTTTATTTGCTTTGGAAGATGTCTTTAAAGATGTTACTGAGATGTATGTCATGTAGTGCTTTGCTTATATTTTCTTCTATATATCTTATGGTTTCAGGTCTTACTTCCACATCTTTTATCCATTTTGAGTTAGTTTTTGTTCATGGTATGAGGTAGTAGTCTAGCTTGATTCTTTTGCAAGTAGCAGTCCAGTTTTTCCAGCACCATTTTTGAACGAATTGCCCTTGTTCCATAGCATATTCTTTGCTCCTTTGTCAAAGATTAGTTGTTCATAAATAAGTTTATTTCTGGATTTTATCTGGTCTAAGTATAGATGTTCCTGCCTTCTTTTTTAGTCCATTTGCTTGTAGAATTGTTTTACAGCCCTTTACTCTCAATCTATGTTTATCTTTTGTATTTAAATGTGTTTCCTGTAGACAGCAAAAGATTGGGTTCTGTTTTTTAATCCAGCCTGCTACTCTGTGTCTTTTTATTGATGAGTTCAGTCCATTTACATTTAGAGTTAGTATTGTTACATTGGCATTTGTATTAGCCATTTTGTTTGCCTTTTTGTGATTTTATTCCTTAATTTAGTCTATTCTTGCTATTCATTCCTCTGTTGGTTTTGGCTTTAGAGTTTCTTGTAACATTTTTTGGAGTGGGTGGTTAGTAGTAATGAATTTCTGGAGATTTTGCTTATCTCATAAGGTTTTTATTTTCCCTTCATAGAGGAAAGAGAGCTTTGCAGGGTAGAGTATTCTTGGTTGGCATTTGTTGACTTGTATTTTGTTAAACATGTTATCCCATTCTCTTCTTGCCCGTAGTGTATTTTCATAGAAGTCTGATGTCACCCGGATTGGTTTTCCTTTATAGGTTGTCTGTTTCTTTGTCCTTGTCATTTTCACTATTTTTTCCTTGTATTGGACCTTTGGAAAGTTTACTATTATGTGTCTTGCCATAGTTTTCTTTTCATTGTGGTAATTTGGTGTTCTTCTAGCTTCCTGTATGTCTATTTTCATTTCTTTCATCATGCTTGAGAAGTTCTCTTCAATTATCTCCTTGAATAGTTTCTTGGTTCCTTGATCTCTCTCCTCTCCTTCTGGGATTCCTATACCTCTTAGATTTCCTTTCCTCACAGTGTCAGATAGTTTTCGAAGTGTTTCTTCATTCTTTCTTCTTTGTACTTCTGTTACAGGGCAGGGAGAGGGGCACTCCAGAGCCCCCAAACCTGCCCACTCGAAATAGGTTCTGCCATCCACCACATCAATACAAAATGTATAAGACATTTTGTGGAAACAAAATTTAATACACTATAAAAGAGACAAAGAATATAGTTTCTAAATCAAGTACCCAATGTTATCCAACCCCTCATGGGTAAAAGTCCACCCAAATGGGATTGGCCCAAAGCAAGGCCCGAAAGCCTGCCACAAGTCTAAAACACCTTTTGGCAAGGACCCATACAAAAGGGTCAGAAACAGCCAGACAATTCTGTGAGTTAAAGAGCAAAATCAAAACCAATATCAACATTGTCATAGTCAACCTCCCCACAGGTCTCTCACCCACATCTCTTTCAATCAGTCCAGGCCAGTGCAGCTTCTTTACATGGCTCTCTACTCCATGTGCCTCTTCTGGCTCTCCATCCTTCTTCCTTCCTTCTTCTGTCTCCTCTGTGTCTCCCCTTCTCTCTTCTCCAGCTTCTTATCTCCCCTGCTCAGCTCCACCCTCCCTTGGGTGAAGCAGGGAACCTGGAACATACCCTTTTTCCTGGGGACCACCCTGTTATACTTCTCTTTCTTTTCCTTTTTTGGTTCTTTTTATGTCTGTATCTTCGAGAGTACTGATTCATTCTTCCATTTCTTCCATTCTGTTTTCATGGCTTTTCCCAGAATTCTTGAGCTCCTCCACTAACCTCTGGATATCTTCCAATTCCATCCCTTTCTTCCTCAGTTCATTGATTATATTCTTATCTCTTTCTACATTTTCTCTTAACTCTTTGTTTTCATCATGGCTTTTTTGAATTTTTTGTCTGTTAGGTGGTGATATTTTTCCATGTCATTGAGTTTGGAAGTTGACTTTCTTTCTGTGGTGTATTGTTCCCAGAAGGTCCTGCTTGATCATTTTTATTTTTCTTTCTTCCCATTGTTAGCTTTCAGCTTTGCTCTGTTCATAGTGCCCCTGTACTGCTGGTGCTGTTGGGCATGACTTCTGATTTCTCTTGCTGAGGCATGAATGTGTCTGCCTAGTGTCTGAGCTTCTGTAGCTGGATACACATCTGGACACTCTTCTATTATGGTAGGTATTGTTCTGAGCTGTGCTTTGCACCAGGATCCCCTGCTTTTCTGAGCCCAACTGTGTAAGATGGGATCCAACATTTCAGCCTGTTGTAGTTAAGAGTCTTGTGTGGCATATTGCACCTCCAGATATGCTGAGGCCAAGTCCACTGGGAGGTGCCTGCATGCTGGGTGGGATGTACATCTCTGTTGAACTGCTAGGTCCCTCTTATTGTGTCTCAGAAGAATACTGGGATCAAAAGAAAATAAGAAAAGAAAGAAGGGATGAGAGGAAAGAGGAGGATGATGTGGAAATGTAGAAGAACAAAAGTGAGAAAAGAAAGAAGGGGCTAGATAGGGGGAAGAGGAAAGTGGAGGAGTAGGAGGGAATGTAGCAGAAGGAGAAGGAAAGTAGTGATGGTAATGTTGATGGGGAGAAAGAAGAATGATAGAAGAATGAGGAAACTTAAACAGTAGAGAGAGAAATGAATAGCAGACAACCAACTGACTGATAAACAAACACACAAACAGGTGATAGGAGAATTGCTTCTCAGGACTCTGAAGGCTGCTAGTGAGCTAATCATTGCTGTTTTGACTGCTGGGGACTGCCCTAGGGCTGAGTAGGATAGTCTTCCCAGGGAAGGTAGGTAAAGAGAAAAAGAAACAAACAAACAAAAACAAGCACAAAAGGGCTTGGAATGAACTGCAGCTGTTAGTTTTGGGGACTCAGCACACCTTTTGGGCCCGGGAGGTAGTTGGGCAGGTGATGGGGCTCCTGCAACTTCCCTACCCTGAGGGCTTGCTGTACCAAGAGGCCCTTACATCGGGACCAGCCCTATTAGGGTCAACCTGAATTTCCTTCCGGCTGGTAAGTGCTACTAGTCAAATGGCCCTACTGGTCTCCGGAAGAGGGGAGGGGAATGAGATGCCACAATGAAGAGACCCCCACCCAGCTCTGTATGTCTGTGTGTCCGCTTGCCCACCTTCTGTTGTCTGGATCCCTCACATGTCTCAGGATTCTTCTGGTTTCTTGTTTTCAAGCTTTTCCTCCCTTACTTCTAGATGTAGTGGGCAGCCTTTATAGGTGAGGGAGGAAAGAAAGGTTCCGATGATTTTCTCTCTTCCCTTTCCCTGTCTTTCCAAATTCCCTCCACATTCTGAGCGAATCATAGGTGCCACCAAGTCTGTCTGAGGCATCCAGGTCCCTCCAGGATCTCACCATTATTCCTCCCCATCAGATGTTTTTATTGGAGTTTTGATCCCAGCGTCCTTTTGCTGCTATGTTGTTGACGTCACTCCCACTTGATTTTTTTTATCTTTATTCTCAGATACTATAAAGTTAATAGGAGTTTGCTATCATTTTTTAAATCTATTTTTAGGCTATGTAATTAAGACATACAAAATTAAAGAAATTATATCCTCTTAGGCAATTATATGTTTTATTATTACAAAGTGAGGAAACCTCTTTTCTGCCAATAATGCTTTTTTGCCTGAAAGTGTATTTTACCTTATATTAATATAGCTATTCAAAAATTCTTCTGGTGAGTATTTACCTAGTTCATCTTTATCTACTCATTGACTTTCAACTTCTCTGTATTTTTGTTTTCTATCACTTGTAAACAACGTATAGTTTATGTTGATATTAGTATAAACTGAAAATATGTATTTTAATGCTAAGTTTTGTACATTTATTTTATTTAATTACTGATATCTTTCAACTTATTCTTATTGTTTTGTTTTGAACTCTTTATGCTTAGTTTATTTTTTTCACTTTTTTAGGATTGATAGAGTTGTTAACCTATATTTAAGTTATATAATTTGTTTCCATTTATTTTGGGGGGTTACTTTTAACATTTCAATATATATTATTAGCAAAATTTAAGTTTAAATTTCCACCATCTCCTAAAACAATATAAAAACTTAAAACTCTGGTCATTACCTCTCCTGACTTAAACAATAATTGTTGTTTTCTATTTTAGTTGAGCTTTGTCTTAATCCCCAAATGAATTATAATTGTTCTTAAATCATTATTATTTTATGCAGTGTTTATTTAGATTTAACCACATGTTCACCAATTCCTTTGATTATTCTTCTTCCTCTCATCTCAAGTTTTCCTTCTGGGTTCAATTTCCATCTTCCTTTGTAAGTTTCTTTAGTGAGGCTCTATTAGTAATAAACTCATTTTTCTTTTTGTTTAACAATATCTTTGAAAAGAGGGCCCTCAACCTTAGAGGACATTTTGGTATAAAACTCTAGGTTAAGAGTTGTTTTCTCTTTTCACTTTGAAGATATTACCCCCAGTGTGTTTGAACTTCTGATGTGGCTAAGAAGTCTCTTATTAATCTAATTTCTGTTTCTTTTTTCTCTCTTTTCAAGTTTTTGTATCTTTATTTCTTTTAAGTTCCACTCTGATGTGTCTAAATATTAATTTCTTTTCATTTATCTTGCTTGAGGTTAGTTAGACATTCTGAATCTGAATATTAGGATTCTACATCAATTCTGGAAAATTGTCATGTGTTATATAATTAATTATCCCCCTCTCACTTTCTATTTTCTCTATTTCTGGAAATACAATTAGATCTGTATTATTCCTGTTTTATCTCTTATGTCTCCTAACTTTTTGGTCTTATTTTCAAACTCTTTGAATCATTCTGAGTGATTTGTTACACTTTATCTTCCAAGTCACTGTTTCTTAAGTTGTATCTAAACTATTGTGTATTTAGTTTGCAATTTTAATGAATATATTTTTCATTTCCAGAAATTCTATTTAATTATTTTTTAAATTTACATCATATATTTAATAACATATTTTTCCTTCTTTACATTTTTATTCCATATTTTATTTCTTTAAAAATTTTAAACATTTGTTGCAGGTTGTAGATCCTTTATCTTAAATTTTTAGGGCTCTTTCCTTAATATTTCTTCTTGTTTTCATGCATTATAGTTTATTTTCCTTGGATGTTACGTGAACTTCAATTTTGCAAAATTGCATCTGACAAAGTCCTATACAGCCTGAATTGAGAGAATCCAGAGAGAATTTCCATTTGCTTCAGCCAGACACATCTAGGACATAATTACTTGAAATCATTTTGTATTAAACTCTCAGTTTAGCATTATGTAAAACACATGAGTAGTATAACGCTGAACCACAAACCAAGCTGAGGGTAAACTTGTGTTATACATTCTCACAGGAGGTTTCTCTTAATTTTTTCCACCAAGAGTCAAGTAGAGACAGATAGATTTTCATATTGTTTCCTTTGCCTTTAGATATATTATTTTTCTAGTTTACAATTATACTGAAAATGTAGTCACTTGAGGGTTTCAGATTTATGCGAGCGCTCAGTACCAACTTCTAGCATGTGCACTTAAGGCTTTGTCTCCTGTCTCTATAAGGTTTTTAAAACTCAAGACTTTGGCTGCTGTGATTTACAAGTGCCTCCAGGGCTGCTGTGGCTTCTACATTCATTTACTACTTATTTTTCACCAAGTTTTTCCTTATTTTTGGAACCCTGTATTCACAATGTTTATTTTTTTAAAAGGTCAGCAATATAGTTAAAAAAAAAACTATTTTATCTAGTTTTCTAGGAATTTTGTAGTGGAAAATTTTATTATTGTTATTGTTGTCCAGTCCACTAAATTGATTGCCCCCATTTAATATATGAGAAACTATGACCCTAAAAAGTAAATTGCCTAAAATTGTACTGTGCTATGTCAACAACTAGTTCAGTTTGGCACCAGAACCAAATTTTCCTGATTCCTAGTCTAGAGTTCTTTTCCTTTGGGCAAATGTGTTTCATCCCCCTCTCTAATAAAGTATTTTTCTCACTTTTAGTCTTATGAGGATCTGGTACAGCGTTTGGAACCGGTTATAATGGAGCTAGAACGACAGGAAAATGTACTGGTGATCTGCCATCAAGCTGTCATGCGGTGCCTCTTGGCCTACTTCTTGGATAAGACTTCAGGTACCACTCTTCTCTCTGTTCTGGCAGGGGGAGATAGCTGTGATTTGAGACCCTAACATCAGCAATGGTGGTCTATATCTTAGTATTTAAAAACACAATATTCTAGACAAGAATGCCTGAATTCAAGTTTTTGTTCTCTCACATACCAGATTTGACAAATTACTTTAACCTTTCTGGCCTCAGTTTCCTCATCTATAAAATGGGGATACTGTGCAGGTGTGTGAGGTACAAAATCACGGCCGTCCAAAGTCGCATCAAAGTGTGCAATGTCCTGCAGACTTGGGTCTTCTCCATGGTGCTAGCTTCTAAGGGCATTTGTAAAGTGGAGTCATCCAGAATGAGAAGCCGGAAAGCCGAGTGCTGCTGACTTTGTTCAAGTGTTTCCTCTTTGAGGGCCTCGATCTCCTCACTGAACAAGGTGATGGAGTTGGGGCCGCGGTCCCTTATTGCTGCATTTCTGACACCATCCACATCTCTACCACTAGCACTTCCCTTGGAGCTGTGAGGTGGGCACTGAAACCCTGACTGTAAATGAGGAGATGGCACCTCTGAGAGGGGAAGTGACTTGTCCAAGGTCACAGGGCTCAGAAGGCAAGGAAAAGTGTTCATCTCAGGCACATTCCAGAGGCCCTTCCCTCTCTGGCCTGTGTGGACTGGGGGCACACGTACACCTCCTGTTTGCACACTGCTTTACCCACCTCCCACCTGCTTGCAGGAACATCCGGTCCTGCTCTCTGGGCAGACAGGCCAGGAGGCTAAGAAGGCAGGCCCACGGGACTCAGAGCTGGGCCCCTCGGGGTATGTCCAGTGTCTAGTTCCAACCTGAGCCCAGAGAGACAGAACTCTGGGGGTGGAGAGAGAAAAGGCCCTGCCCAGGTCCCTTGTCAGCAGGCTGGCAGAGCAGGGTCAGAGACTTGAGGCAGGCCACCCACCGCCCTGCTCCCAGTGTTTGCCAAGTGTGCCCCAGGGAACAGTAACCCCGCAGGGAATCAGCGAAGGTGGAGTGAGGGAGTGCACAGAAAGCCCTGCCCTGGGCCCAACCTCCATGACGACAAAGATGAGGAGGAGGCGCAGGACGGATGCCCAGGACATCGGGAAGCTGACATGGCAGGAGCCCGTGAGGTGGGGGGCGGGCCTTGAAGGCCTGGCATGAACCGCAGGCGCAGGGAAGCCCCGAGGGGTGCAGATCCAGGTCAAGCAATGGGGGAGACCTGGGCGGTATGGACAGACTGGGTGGGTGAGAGTGTGGAGTCAGCAGAGCGGTGAGGGGTGGGCCTGCGCCCCAACGACACTGTGAGCCCTCGAAGGCAAGGCGGCAGGCTGTGGCGGGCAGAGCACCCCCATGCCTCAGCGGGTCCTGCAGACCCACGCGCCACTTCATGCTGTGTGACCGAGACAGGTTCTTCCCCCCCAGAGCCTCAGGTCCTCGTCCACGGGTGGGCCTGCCACCCCTCTTCCTGGGGCTGGCAGGTGAGTAGACTCTAGGCCACCACAAGAGAAGGTGTGGGATTATCCAGAACACCTTTGTGACTCCAGGAATGCGCCTCCATGAGCAAGCGTAGCAGGAGTCGGAACACAGGACTGCCGGGATGCAGGCACACCTCACCCGCGGGCCCTGGAGCAGAGCAGGGCACGGCTGTGCTGCTGCTGGGCCTTTGTGGCAGGGGAGCACGTGGAAAGCCCGGGTTGGGGCAGGAGGTAGGCTGCCTCTGCTCCCTTCCAGGTGCCCCGCCTGACCCTCCTGG
This sequence comes from Scalopus aquaticus, assembly GCA_004024925.1. Classification (NCBI taxonomy): domain Eukaryota; kingdom Metazoa; phylum Chordata; class Mammalia; order Eulipotyphla; family Talpidae; genus Scalopus; species Scalopus aquaticus. Next base: position 9,491 of record PVIJ01016261.1, read on the forward strand.
GGACCCACAGTCCGTCTGCACTCCCCGGGACCCTCCCTCCCCCTGCTCCAGGGGCTGCCTCTCTGGGAGCTCCCTCCCTGCCCACCCTGCCCTCAGCACTGCCCCCTGCAGAGTGGGGGAGTAGGCCCCTGAGGAGGCCCACCAGGGGAAGCGGGTTGGAAGTAGGAGGTGGTGCCTTTCCAGGCACCCTGTCCTGAAGGCTGCTTTTCCCTCCCTTCCAGATGAGCTCCCATATCTCAAGTGCCCTCTGCATACGGTCCTCAAACTTACACCTGTGGCTTACGGTGAGTGCCTCTACCTTCATCTGGAGAAAAGCAGACAGAGGCCATGAACATCTCCATTTCTTATTAATTTCCCTACAGAGTCATGGGGGAGGTTCCCTGGGTGGGTATTTAGGTGCTCTGGTTGAGGTAGGACTGGTGAGATGACAATGAGGAAGGACTAGAATGTTCTAAATGAAGGATTTGGCTCCAACTTTCTCTGTCTCTGCCAGAGAACTGAGCAAGAGTTCCAAGATGTAGAGTCCACAAAGGGAATCAGAGGCTGATTAAGCATAGGCTGGTGCTTGATTGAAGAAAGGCTCAAAGACCAACCTGGGCAGCTTAGACTCTCTCGGTACATTAGTTAACGCTGAAATGCTCATGAACAAGGAAGAGAAAAATCAAATCTCTTCTGGGGTGTGAACAGAGCAGACAATGTACTGCAGCCTGGAGTAGGCTGCCATCCGCATGGATGGAGCTAAGGGGGTCTCCATAGAAGATGTGCCTCCTCTGGCAGGTCCAGGCCCCAATGATACCACCCTTCTCCTTGAGGCAATTCAGAATTCCCTTGTGACCTTCCACATTCTGGTGTTGCCACAACAGCATTGTCCTTGAAATAAACTTTGCCTGGGACTGATCACCCCAAGGTAGTGGCCCTGGGACTCATCTATGGCACCTAACACATCTTGGAAGATCCACCACGCTCCATCAATATTCTATTGACTAGATTGCTGCCTCGCTGACCGCGAGAGCTGGGGAAGGCCCCAGAGATCATCTCATCTCATCTCCTTCACATACCCAACCGAGCAGCTGAGACCTGAGAACTCGGAGAATTTTATTAGGGGTGGGGCTGGGAAGATGCCCTGTTGGCTTCCTCTTAGGCCTGGGGTGGGCCCCCAAATCACACAGCTGGTGTAAAGTCCCCTCCCTAAAGGGCAGTCACAATCTGCACACAGGCAGAGCTGTGGGTGTGGGTGGTCATGACAGGGACGGAATGGCACTTCTGGAAGACCTGTGCTCACCTCAGGGGTCTCTGGATTGACGGATTGTTCTTTTCTGAGGTTGCAATGTGGAGTCCATTTCCCTGAATGTGGAGGCCGTAAACACACACCGGGAGAAGCCTGAGGTAGGTGAGGGACTTTGTGGCATATGGTAAAAACCTGCCCCCGCCACCCCCCATGGAAAGGTCACCCCAACCCCACAGATCTTGGGTACTTTGCACTAACGATAGATTAGCCAACACTCAGAAATGCAGGAACCATGGCCCAGACCCCAAGCATTACAAAGACACAGGCTAGAGGAGCCTCTGCCCAAAAGGTCTCAGGCTGAGATCCCTGGGGGCCTGCGCAGAAAGGGGTCAGGTCCAGGCCTGGCTGAAAGAGGGTAACCTGATAGTGAGGACAAGGGAGCGTGGAGGGGCTGGGCCCCACATTGCTGTCTCCCATTAATCCTGGCTCTTTCCTTTCAGAATGTGGACATCACCCGAGAACCTGAAGAAGCCCTGGATACTGTCCCTGCCCACTACTGAGCCTTTTCCAGGAGACTTCTCTGTCTTCACAGTCTTCTACTTCTAGAAATTTCTCTCCTTTCTCTTCTACTTTGAAAAGACTCTGGTTTTGGCCTCACTGGAAGAGCCCTCTAGTAAAGAAACGCAGCCAGAGTAGCAAAACAGGTCTAGATTTCTAGATACAATCAAGGAGCTGTTTGGCTCTGGAAGAGAATTTTTCTTTCTTGATTCGTATTACCCAATCAATAAAGACTTCTTTTACTGCCTATAAGTGGAGAGAGGAAGTCATTGTGAGACTCCACCCACAGAATATTAAGATACTGACCCTGTAAATTAACTTAGGTCTTGTGGGGGTGTAGAATGGATGAAGGCTTCCTGGAGAGAAGAGTTCTTGGGTAGCACATTCAAAAGTCAAGGGGGAGATAGGTCTCTGTGAATGCCTATAGGCCTGTTCCTTAGCACACAACATGACTGAGGAAAGGACACTTACATCCATATACTCAGAGAAGAATCTCCACTTGGACCACATTATTCCTTCTCCAAATCTTGCTGCCATCCTGGGTGATTTTGGTATCTATATAAATGATTCAAACAATACTCTGGTCTACAGTCCCCTGTCTCCCCTCAACTACAGTGATCATCTCCCTTTCAACCACCCACTCCAAGAATCTTGACATTATCTAGACTTCTCCCCACTCTAATTTATCCCATAATCTGACAACTGACCCTCCAGTCCTAAAAACCTTCTGTGTCATTCACAGGATCCTTAGCAGTGTGCTTCCTATATAGTAGGCATATATGTAGAATTTCTTGAATGAACAATCTATGTTCTTATAGAGCATGAAGTATGTAGTGCAAAATATGGTCCTTTGATTCCTCTATCATCTCCCAATCTGTCACTTCTTTCCCTCCTTGTTGCTCTTCCATCCCTAACCAGTTTGAATCCTGCATTCTCGCTATTCAGGCACTCACCATGCACTATAGGCAAGTACCAATGACCCAATAGCAAAGAGACAGACTCATAGACTTGTTGCATTTGCTCCTTTGTCTTTCCATCACAACTATCCAGCAAGACCAAACTTCAGATAACACACCTTGCCAGAGACCAGCTCTGGTGAACAGCACTGAGAAGAGAAGTCCTAAAGAACCTGAGAAACAAAGGAATGATAGACAGACACAAAATAGAGTTTTAAGAGCAGCAGGACCCAGGGAACACAAAGCAAGTCAGTCTGAGCTCAAGCATCCCAAGTGCCCAGAGCGACTCATTTTTATTGATACAGATTGTCCCCAAATTTAGTTACAATATAATGATTCATACCAGTCCAAAGGCTAGTTACAATACAAGAATTCATTCTTTTAGTTCTTAGGTCACAGCAGAGTTAGGCACACATTCACCGCCAAGGTTATGCATTATCAGGTTATGTTGCTCTCCCTTCTATTCTAGATTACTCCCGAGGCATAGTTTCACTTTCACAAGAACGAATATCCTGATCTGTACACAGGCCAGTCTTCTGACCAGTGCTTGATTGGTTTTCCAGTCATGGCCAGTCTTTCAGCCATGACCATTCGTGACCAGTGTTCCAGTCACAACCCTAATATTTTCCTTGTCCCAGCAATTCACCCCCAAGGAGTCTCCACTTCTACTTCATGCACTAGGGGTCTCCAACAATACATCACTGTTTTTCTTGGGCTCTACAACAGATTGATAATCACTGTTTGAAACAAATGTACATTTATCTGCTTCCATAGTCACTCTTAAATTCTGTTCAAAGTCAGGGTCATCTTCTATTTTCTAGTACCCTATTCTATCCCACCTACTCAGGGATGGTTTACTTCAGTCAATTACTAACTTCCATATCTATCTCCTGTCCTACTCCACTGGCTTTTGCCTTCACAGTCTATACAACATGTTCAGTCTCTCTCCTATCTTAAGAAAACCTTACCTTGTTCCTGTGTACTCCTCTAATGACTTTATTATCCACTGTTATCAACTTGTCTGGGAATCTTTCTAGCCACTGAAGTCATACTTACCTTTTAGCCTAAAGCTGGAGCCCACCTTCAGTAAACAGCCATGCTGATGTCCAGCTCTTCTGTGAACCCAAATTGTCACAACAACCTAAACACAGTAAAAGGCAGAAATCGCCGATTCATTTTGCAAATTTAATATAACTCTGATACAAAAATATGACAGCATACAAAAAAGATCACACATTAAGCAGGACCAACAAACACATTTTTAGTAGCACATAAGCCTTGGCTGATTGGTAGTAGTAGCTGTTTAGACTGCTCTATAAACAAAGATTTCAAGGATGTGTACCCTTGGGAAGGACTACTGCAATTCACCAGCAAGTATCTGTAAATATGGGAACTAAACCTGGAAGAAAAACACCAAACAGAAACACACTTTAGCACCAAATATACTGTTTTCTCATACTTTCTTCTTTGTCCCTGCTTCCCCACTCTGCCTTGCTACCTCAAAGTTTTGTATAATGTCTTCCAGCACTTATCTCCATCCTCATTGACCTTGTCTGTAGAAATGTTGTAATTACTCAAAATCTCACCAACCATAGGAGAATCTGGTACCAAAGCTGGCGGCTTTACCACATTAGCTATCACAAGTGCTTGGTCCACTGACAAAGTCAGCAATAGAACTGTATCCACCACTGAAACTGGGGCTGGTGCTGCATTCTCCAGTAAAACCAGTGCTGCCTAAGCCAGTGATATTCAGTCCTCTCTGAAAGTTGGTACTAGGCCAACTTCCAAAATCATCACTGAGGTCACCACTAAAGCCAGCATCTGTATCCTGCCAAAACTAGCATTGGTGCCCAGTCCAACACCAAGATGACTGCCACCAAATTCAGTGCTGATGCTTAACCCATTACCAAAACAGGTACTGGTGCTTGTAGTACCACTAAAGCAGGTAGTGGTACTAGGACATAAATTGGTGTTAGAAACACTGCCAAAGCAGAGACTGGTGCAGGGAGTTCCACTAAAACCAATGCTGGTGCTAGGAGCTTGTCCAAAGTCAGTAGTGGTTCTGAATGCCCCACTGAGGTAAGCATTGGTGCTGAACCCACTGCCAAAGCCAGAGTTGGTGCTACACGGGTTGGAGTTGGTACCGTTGGAGCAAGTGCTAGTACTGACAGCACTGCTAAAACCAGCACTGATATGGAGTGTACCACCAAAGCCAACACTTTTGTCGAGTGCCCCACTAAAGTTTGCACTAATGTTGGGAGAATCACCAAAACAGATATCAGTGCTTAGCATACTGCCAAAGTCACTGCTAGTGTTTAGAAGAGCCACCGAAAGAGTAGCTGAATATGTTGTAAAAACTAGCAATGGTTAACTACCAAACCAGATACTGGTACTGAGTGTGCTACCAAAAGCAGGCGCTGGAGCAGGGAGAGCCACCATAGCAGACACAAGTGCTGAGTGTGCCACCAAAGCCAGTGCTGGTGCTCAGTCTACCACTAAAAACCATACTAGTGCTGTGTGCCTGGCCAAAGCTGGTGCTGGTGAAGCTAGTTGTACAGATTGTCTCCAAAGCCAGAACAGCACCATTGGTAATGGTGTTGAGTGGGCTACTGAAACTAGAGCTGACCCTAACACCAAAATTGGTACTGGCCCAAAGTGTGCCACCAAAGTTAATGTTGGCTTCCTTGCTGAAACTATAACTAATGCTGACTGCAGCACTGGGCATGCCACCAAATTTAAGGCTAGCTCCACCACTGAAACTAGAGCAAGTGCTAGATGTACCACCAAAGCAGATGCTGGCTGAACTGCTGAATCTGGCACTGATGATGGGTGCTCCAACAAAACTCAGCTCCGCCACCACTGGGGTTGTGGACAGCACTAAAGCTAATATTAGTATCATCACTAAAGTTAATCCTGATGCTAGCTCCTCTGCTAAAATCAATGTTATTGTTAGTATCTGCATTTTCTTGGCCTCTGGCCTCAACTGCGAATGAAAATATGTTCCAGACATGAGCATGATCACCTAACTCTTCCCATGTAAAGCAGTTGATATGCATGTTATCCCAATTCCAGGACCCAGCCACAGCTTCCTTTCCAATCCCCATTGAGGCTCTTGCCTATAACCACAGCTGCAAATTGGACTCCATTTCTTTTTTTTCTTCTTTTTATAAAGATTTATTTATTTATACATACAAGCTGGGGTACAGGCCAGAGGCGTGGGGCAGCCAGAGAGTTCACCAGAGACAGAGTGGGGAGCAGAACAGGCAGATCAGAAATACACTGCTGAGGGGAGCAGCGGGAGAGGCAGGAGAGGTCTGCCGCACCATGTGGGATTCTCCCCGGCTGGGTGTCGAACTCGCATTGCGCGCTGCTGGACAGCTCCACAGCGCAGCACTCAACCGCTGCGCCACTAAGGAGGCCCTGGACTCCATTTCTACTGCCTCTTGGAACCGAGCAGACCAATCTTTGGAATCTTACTTCTTCACCTGAAATGTGGATAACAATCATTCTTTAAAAATAACACGTGTAATTATATATTAAGTACCTATTTAGACTTTGTATGAAAGTAATAGCAGTAATTTTCTTAAACTTTTAGTTATTAGGGCACTATTATTGTTCAATACTGAGACTTAATTTCTGCTTTGATAACTTAGGTGATGTGACTTTAGACAAATTACTTAACCTCAATGAGCCTAAGTATCTTCTGAGAGAGTATACGTATTATGGATTGAATGTTTATATTCTCCACATAATTCTTTTTTTGATAATTTTTTATTTATGTTTTATATCACTGATCATATTTGTACAATGTTTGCTTTCTTTTCTCAGGTGTAGTACCTGTAGCATTTATACCACCAATTCACCCGTGCACCATCTCCATAGTCCCTTGTGATCGCCCTGCCCTTGTTTTTTGTTTGTTTGTTTTTCTTTAATTTACTTTATATCCTTTACATTATTATGTATCCCCCATAAGTTTCCCACCACCAATTCACCCATGAACCATCACCATAGTCCCTTGTGCTCTTTCCTCCCCTATTTTGGTGCCTTTTCCACCCCCTCCACTGTAGAATGTCTCTTATTTGTGGTTGCCTGCTAGTTTTTGTTTTTGATTTGTGTGCTTTTTTCTTCTTCTGATTTGTCGTTTGGCTCTCTTATATTCCTCCTATTAGTTATACCATTCAATATTTTTCTTTTTCATTCTGGTTTATTTCGCTGAGCATGATCTCTTCTAACTCCATGTTGCTGTGAATTGCATTAGTTTATCATTTTTGATTGCTGAGTAGTATTCCATTGTGTACATGTACCACATCTTTTTGATCCAGTAGTCAATTTTGGGCATTTGGGTTGTTTCCATATTTTAGCTATTGTAAATAGTGCTGCAATAAACATAGGTGTGCATATGCCCTTTTGGCTTACTGTTTTTGTGTCCTTTGGGTATATTCCTAGGAGTGAAATTGCTGGGTTGTATGGAAGCTCCATTTTTAGTTGTTTGAGAAACCACCATACAGCTTTCCATACTGGTTGAACCAGTTTGCATTCCCACCAACAGTGTAAGAGTGTTCCTTTTTCTCCACACCTCACCAACATTTTTTTTTCTGTTTTTTTAATGTGTGCCATTCTTGTTGGTGTAAGGTGGTATCTCACTGTGGTTTTTATTTGAATTTCCCTGATTATCAGGGATGTTGAACATTTTCTCATGTTTTCCATTTGCACTTTGGAGACGTGTCTTTTAAGTTCTTCTGCCCATTTTTGGGCTAGATTTTTGGCTTTGTTTTTGTTGAGTCATGTGAGTTCTTTGTAGATTTTTGTGATCAGTCCCTTGTCTGTTGTATGGAGTGCAAATTTTTCTCCCAGTCAGTGGGCTGTCTATTTGTTTTGGTTAATGTCTCTTTTGCTGTACAGAAGCTTTTTAGTTTGATGTGATCCCAGCTGTTTATCTTTTCCTTCACTCTCTTTGCTTTGGGGGATGTGTCTTTTAAAATGCTACTAAGATGTATGTCATGTAGTGTTTTGCCTACGTTTTCTTCTATATATTTCATGGTTTTGGGTCTTCTGTCCAAGTCTCTTATACATTTCGAACTGGTTTTTGGGCATGGTGTGAGGTAATAGTCTAGTTTCATTTTTCTGCAGGTAGTCATCCAGTTTTCCCAGCACTTTTGTAGAACTGTCCTGTTCCATTGCATGTTTTTTGCACCTTTATCAAAGATTAGTTGTCCATATATATGTGTATTGTTTCGGATTTTTCTGTCTGATTCATTTCATCTGTCTGTCTATTTTTGTTCCAGTACCATGTAGTTTTAATTATTACGGCTTTGTAGTAAAGTTTGAAGTCCATTCTCTTTCTTTCTGATGAGGAGGGCTTTGGCTATTCAAACACCAATTCATCTTTGAATGTTCAGTTGAACTCTTTTGTTTAATTGAACCCATCTGGTCCTGGGTTTTTCTTACTGGGGAGGGTTTTGATTACTATTTCAATTATGCTCCTTGTAATTGATTTGTTTAGGTTTTCTAGTTCTTTATTCAGCTTTGGATTATCATGTAGTTCTGGTAATTTGTGCATCTCGTATAGATTTTTGAACTTATTTGTATATAAATGTTCAAAGTAATTTCTGATTATCCTCTGGGTTTCAGCTGGTTGTGTTGTAATTTCTCCACTTTCAATTGTGATCCTATTGAGTTTGCTCCCTTTTTTTCCTTGTGAGCATGGCTAAAGATTGTCTATTTTGTTCATTTTTTTTCGTAGGATCAGCTTTTGGTTTCACTGATATTTTGGGTTGTCTTTTTTATTTATTTTTCATTTATTTCTGCTTGAATTTTTACTATTTCATTTCTTCTTCTGGCTTTTGGGTTTTTTGTTGTTCTTTCTGTAGTTACTCAAGATGGGAGATTTTGGTTGTCAGCCTCATTATTTTTTCTTTGTTTTGGACTACTGAATGCTTTACTATTATATGTCTTGCTATATTTTTCCTTTCATTATGATAGCTAGCCCCAGGCTGGGGCCTGGTCTGCTGACATGAGGTCTTGAAGACAGGCTTCATTGTCATTTAATGCCCAACAACCCACAAAATTCCTATTTTTCCCTTGTAGAGAAAAGAGAACTTTTCAGGATACAGTACTCTTGGCTGACATTTTTTTTCTTAGAGTTTTTTCTTTTTGTAAAGATTTATTTATTTATGCATACTAGCTGGGGTACAGGCCAGAGGCATGGGGTGGAAAGAAGGTTCACTAGAGACAGAGTGGGGAGCAGCACAGGCAGATCAACGGAAATACACTGCTGAGGGGAACAGCAGGTGAGGCAGGAGAGCTCTGCCACACCATGTGGGAATCACCCCGGCCAGGCGTCAAACTCACATAGCCACTGCCGACAGCTCCACAGTGCATCCCTTAACCACTATGCCACCAGGAGGCCCATATCAGACAATTATTATCATCACTGAAAACAGACATTAGGGAAAATACATATATAGTAGGATACTTCAATGCCCCACTTAAACCAATGGACAGATCAACGAGACAGAAAATAAACAAGGACAAAAAGCTCTAAATAAGAACCTAGATCATATGGGCTTAAAAGACATCTACAGGACACTACAACCCTAAAAAATCTCAATACATATTTTTCTCAAATGTACATGGATCATACTCCAGGATTGACCACATACTAGGTCACAAAACAAACCTCAACAGATACACCAAGATCAAAATAATACCAACTATCTTCCCTGATCATAAAGGCATCAAACTATAAATAAACCATGAAAAGAAAAAAGGAACCCCCAACTTCATGGAGATTGAAACCCACACTACAGGAAGACCACTGGATTATTGAGGAGATGAAAGAAGAAATTAAAAAATACCTAGAAATGAACGACAAAGAAGACACAACTTTCAAGAACATTTGGGACACAGCAAAAGCAGTAATAAGAGGAAAGTATACAGCAATTGAGGCTCACATCAAGAAACAAGAAACAACTCAAAGAAACACCTAATCTCCATCTCAAAGGAGAAAATCAACAACAAAAACCCAAAAGCCAGTACAAAAAGGAAATAATAAAAAAGCAGAAATAAATGAAATAGAAATAAAAAGAATACCAAAAGATCAACGTAACCAAAAGCTGGTTTGTTGAAAAAATAAACAAAATTCACAAACCTCTAGCCAGGCTTACAAAAAAAAAAAAACGGGAGAAAACACATGTAAATAGGATCACAAATGAAAGAGGAGACATTACAACAAAGACAAAAGAAATCAAAAGAATATTCAGAGATTATTACAAACAGCTATAGGCAAACAAGTTTAACAACCTAGATGAAATGGACAAATTCCTAAAACTATACAATCACCCAAAATTAGATAAAGAAGATACAGACCACTTAAACAGGCCAATCGCAAGCAGTGAAAAAGAAACAGTAATACAAACCATTCCCAAAAACGAAAGTCCAGGACCAGATGATTTCACAAATGAATTCTACCAAACGTTCAAAAACGAACTAGTCCCTATTTTACACAAACTCTTTCAAAAAATTTAAAAAGAAGGAATACACCAAAGATGTTCTATGAAGCAAACATCACACTAACACCAAAACCAAATAAGAACCAAAAAAAAAAAGAAAACTATAGACCAATTCTCTAAAAAAACACTGATGCAAATATATCCAACAAAATCCTAGCCAACTGGATCCAACAATGCATCAAAAAGATAATACACAACGAATATGTGGGATTTATTCCCGGACACAAGGATGGTTCAACATCTGAAAATCAATCAATGTAATCCAACGATCAGCAAAAGGAAAAATAAAAACCATATGATCATATCAATACGTGCTGAGAATGCATTTGACAAAGTGCAACACCCATTGATGATGAAGGCCCTTGAAAACCTCAGGATAAAAGGAAAATATCTCAACATAATAAAAGCCATATACAGCAAACCCACAGCCAATATTATCCTCAATGGTGAGAAGCTTAAAGCCTTTCCCCTAAGATCAGGAACAAGGCAGGGATATCCACTCTCACCATTTCTTTTCAACCAAATACTGGAAGTCCAAGCAAGAGCAATTAGACAAGAAAAAGACATAAAAGGAGTGCAAATAGGGAAAGAGGAAATGAATATATCACTATTTGTAGATGACATGATAAAGTACATAAAAATTCCTAAAATCGCCATAGAAAAACTAATCAAACTTATAAACCAGTATAGCAAAGTAGCAGGATACAAAATCAACACACAAAATTCAGTAGCTTTCCTATATGCAAAAACCCAACTGAAGAAGAGGAAATTAAGAATTCCATCACCTATATAACTGAAACCAAAAACATCAAATACCTGGGAATAAACCTAACAAAAGAGGTGAAGGATTTATACAAAGAAAACTACACGACACTGTTAAAAGAAATAGAAGACGACACAAAGAAATGGAAAGACATCGCCTGCTCATGGATTGGAAGATATCAAAATGGCCATCCTGCCAAAAGGAATTTACAGATTCAATACTCTGCCAATAAAAATTTGAATGACATTCTTCAAAGAAATAGAAAAAAAATTGATAAAATTCATATGGATTATTTCACTGAGTATGATACCCTCTAATTCCATCCATGTCGCTGCAAATTGCATGTGTTTATCTTCTTTCCATGCTGAATAGTATTCCATTGTGTATATGTACCACATCTTCTGGATCCAATCATCTATTTTTGGACATCTGGGTTGCTTCCATACCTTTGCTATTGTGAACAGTGCCTCAATGAACATACAGGTGCATGTATA
>PVIJ01016261.1:21100-33438 GCA_004024925.1 Scalopus aquaticus
AATCGCCATACAGCTTTCCATAGTGGTTGGACCAGTTCACATTCCCACCAGCAGTGTAGAAGAGTTCCTTTTTCTCCACATCCTTTCCAGCATTTGTTGTTGCCTGTATTTTTAATGTGTGCCATCCTCACAGGTGTGAGGTGGTATCTCATAGTGGTTTTGATTTGCATTTCCTTGATTATAAGTGATGTTGAGCATACTCAGTGAAATAAGCCAGAAAGAAAGAGAAAAATATCGAATGGTTTCACTTATAACAGGACTATAAGGAAACCAAATAGGAGAGAGACAATCAGCGGGGGGAGGGGAGGAAGGGGAGGGAAGGAAAAGGGCACAAAATGGAATAGAAAAGAACACAAGGGACCATGGAGATGGATCATGGGTGAATTGGTGGTGGGCTACCCAAGGGGAATACAAAATGTAAAATACATAAATAACAATAAAAATATATATTAAAAAAGATTCATATGGAACCATAAAAAACCCCAAATAGCTAAGGCCTTCCTCACTAAAAAGAAAGAAAATGGGGCCTCCCTGGTGGCACAGCGGTTAAGTGCTGCGCTGTGGAGCTGTCGGCAGCAGCGATATGAGTTTGACGCCCGGCTGGGGAGAATCCCACATGGTGCGGCAGACCTTCCCTGCCTCACCCACTGCTCCCCTCAGCAGTGTATTTCTGACCTGCCGGTTCTGCTCCCCACTCTGTCTCTGGTGAACCCTCTTGCCGCCCCACACCTCTGGCCTGTACCCCAGCTTGTATATATAAATAAATAAATCTTTAAAAAAAAAGAAAGAAAGAAAATGGAGGTATTACAGGCCCAGATTTCAAACTATACTACAAAGCCATAATAATTAAAACAGCATGGTACTGGAACAAAAATAGGCACACAGACCAATGGAATCGAATAGAAAACCCAGAAATAAATCCACATATCTATAGACAAATAATCTTTGACAGGGGGCAAAGAATATGCAACAGAACAAGGTCAGTTTGTTCAATAAATGGTGCTGGTAAAATGGACTGCTACTTGCAAAAAAATGAAGCTAGACTACTACTTCACACCATGCACAAAAACTAACTCTAAATGGATAAAGGACCTGAATATAAGACCTGAAACCATAAAATATATGGAAGAATATATAGTCAAAACTCTACAAGACATACATCTCAGAAAAATCTTTAAAGACATATACCCCAAAGTGAAGACAGTGAAGGAAAAGAAAAACAGCTGGGATTACATCAAATAAAAAGCTTCTATACAGCAAAAGAGACATTAAACAAAACGAATAGACACCCTACTGAGTGGGAGAACATTTTTGCACACAATACAACCAATAAGTGACTGATCACAAAAATCTACAAAGAGCTCACATAAATCAACAAAAAGACAGTAAACAATCCAGTCCAAAAATGGGCAGAAAAGCTAAAAAGACACTTCACCAAAGAAGAAATGCAAATGACCAACAGATATATGAAAAAATCTTCAACATCACTTATAATCAGGGAAATGCAAATCAAAACAATGAGATACCACCTCACACCACTGAGAATGGCACACATTAAAAAAACAGGCAACAACAAATTTGGGCCAGGATGTGGAGAAAAAGGAACTCTCCTACACTGCTGATGGGAATGCAAACTAGTCCAACCTCTATGGAAAGCTGTATGGCAGTTCCTCAAACTACTAAACATGGAGCTTCCATACGACCCAGTAATACCACTTCTGGGAATTGACCCAAAGGACACAAAACATTAATCTGAAAGGATACATGCACCCATATGTCTATTGCAGCACTGTTTACAATAGTTAATATATGGAAACAACCCAATGCCCCAAAATAGACGGTTGAATCAAGAAGATGTGGTACATAAACACAATGGAATACTATTTAGCATTCAAAAAAGATAAATACATGCAATTCGCAGCAACATGGAATGAGCTAGAAGGGATCATGCTCGCCGAAATAAGCCAGAAAGAAAGAGAAAAATATAGAACGGTTTCACTTATAACAGGAATATAGGGGATCCAAACAAGAGAGAGACACTCAGTGAGGGAGGAGGAGCATAGGGCTCAAAAAGGGGTAAAAAAGAGCACAAGGGACTATGGTGATTGATCATAGGTTAATCCGTGGTGGGTTACCCAAGGGGAATATACAACAATGTAAAAGATGCAAATAACAATAAGAAAATATTTTTTAAAAGTTAAGAAAATTTTTAAAAGAAGGAGGAATTAATATTTATCTCAAACTCTCCAAAAATATGGGCAAAGAAGAAAATCTTACAAAACATATCATGAGGCCATCATTATACAAGTGCCAAAATAAATCAAAGAAGTCTTACACACACACACACACACACACACACACATTACAGGCCAATATTCCTAATGAAAAAAAAAAGGTCTGCCCACCTGTGCCTATGCAGGTGCTTTCCTTTACCAACTGTCCCTCTGCAGGGCAGCAGCCTGCCTGTCTGCCCGTGACCTGCACCATGCAGGCCTCTCTTAGCAAACTTGCCCCTCAGTGGGGCAGCTCTTTCTGCTTGCTTGTGTCTGTACAAGTGTCCTTTATTTTCTTGCCCTAATAAACCTGTTCTTTAAGTATAAAAAAAAAACCTTCAACTAAATTTTTGCGAACAAAATCCAGCAATGCATTAAAAAGTATCTAAATTATCACAAAGTAGGATTCATACCAGATACAGAAAGTTCAATGTCTGAAAATCAATCTACATAATTCACCACATCAAAAAAGAAATTAAAACATTATTGTCATATCAACAGATACAAGAAAAACTTTGATAATATTCAATATCCATTTATGATGAAAACCCTCAAAAATCTGTAGTTGAACAGAACATAATAAAAGCCATATATGACAACCACACAGCTAACATCATTCTCAGCAGTATAAAACTCAGAGCCTTTCCACAAATATTTAGTACAAGAAACAGATCTTCACTATCACCACCACTATTTAACACAATATTGGAAACCTTAGCTAGAGCAAGTAGTCAAGAGAAAGATCATCAAAAGAAATACAAAAGTAAAGTTATCATTCTTTGCAAATGATATGGAGACATGGAGACCCTAAAAATTTCATGGAAAAACTAATTAAAACAATAAACCAGTTCATCAAAGTGTCAGGCTACAAAATCAATACACAATAATTTGTTTCTTCATATATGTAAGGAAGGAGCTAGCAGAAGCAATTAATAAAACCATCCCCATTAAGACATACACACACAATCAAATAGCCAGGAAAAAAATAACAAAGGAGGTGGATGAACTATACAAGGAAAACCATAAGACAATGATAAAAAAAAAAGTAGGAGACACAAAGAAACAGAAAGATACTCCCTGATCATAGATTGGAAGAATAAGCATTGTCAAAATTGCCATCCTACCAAAGTGATTTATAGATTCAAAACAATCTCAATAAAAATTTTCAATGGTCTTTTTCAAAACAATGGAACAAACATTACTGAAATTTACATGGAAGCATGGAGGACCCTTAATTGCCAAAACTTTTCTGACCCAAAAGGTAGAAAATGGTATTACACTTCCAGAACTCAATCTATACTACAAAGCCATGAAAATTAAGAGTATAGTACTGGAACAAAAATGGACACACAGACCAATAGAATAGGATTTACACCCAAAAATCAACCCGGTCATATAAGGACATCTAGTCTAAAACAAAGATGTGAAAAATATACACTGGAACAAGGAAAGCTTCTTCAGTTGTGCTGGGGAAAATGGAGTGCTGCGTGCAAAACAATGAAACTGGTCCACTATCTCACACCATATATGAAAACCAACACACAATGTATAAATGACTTGGATGTAAGACCTAAAACCATAAAATAATACATAGACAAAACATTACATAAGCTTCAGCAATATCTGTAGACTCATCCCAGCAGCAAAGACAATAAGATAATAAGAACAATTAATAATTGTTCAATTTTTCAATTATAAGACAATAATATAAGATAATAAGAACAATTCAGACTACACCAAACTGCAAGCATTCTGCACAGCAAAAGAGACTGTAACTGAAATGAAGAGACATCTTACTGAATGGAAAAAACATATTTGCACACTATACAACTGATAAGAGACTAATATCAAAGATCTACCAAGAGGTCATACAACTCAACTAAAAGAAAACAAGTAATCCAACCAACAAATTCTGCAAGGAGCAAAATACGTACTTCTCCAAAGACATGCAGATAGCTAACAGGCACTTGAAAATATATTCATCATCGCTTATTGCCAGGGAAATGGAAACCAAAACCACACTGAGATACTGCCTCACACCTGTGAGAATGTCCCTTATCTAAAAGAACTGAAACAACAAGTGCTGACAAGGGAGTGGAGAAAAAGGAACACTCTGAGACTGCTAGTGAGAATGTAAATTGGTCCAGTCCTTAGAAAATAAGCATGGAGATTCCTCAAATGACTAAAAATGGACCTGCCTCATGACACAGCAATACACTCCTAAGTACTTACCAAAACAACACAAAAACAATAACTTGGAAGGAAACCTACATTCCTATGTTCATTGAAGTATTATTTTCAGTTGCCAAGATATGGAAACACCCTAAGTGTTCCAAAAACAGATTAATGGATCATGAAGATGTAGTATACACAGTGACCAGAAAAGATGAACTCGTGCCATTTGCAGAAACATGGATGGAGCTGGAAAGGATTATGTTAAATGAATTAAACCAAAAGGAGAAAGACAAATACTGGATGGTGTCAGTCCTATATTCTTTATATGTAATATAGAGAAAACAAACTGGTCAGACAAAGAAAAACATTAAAACCAACCCTTGAGGGCCTCCCTGGTGGTGCAGTGGTTAAGCGCTGCGCTGTGGAGCTGTTGGCAGTGGCGACGCGAGTTCAACACCTGGCCAGGGTGATTCCCACATGGCGGGGCAGGCCTCTCTTGCCTCACCCACTGCTCCCCTCAGCAGTGTATTTCCGTCGCTCTGCCTGTTCTGCTCCCCACTCTGTCTCTGGTGAACCCTCTCGCCGCCCCACATCTCTGGCCTGTACCCCAGCTTGTATGCATAAATAAATCTTTAAAAAAAAAAACCAACCTTTGAAAAATGACCACAGAGCTGAGGCTTCCAAAGGAGTAGAGGAGGGGTGACAATGGGGGAATGAAGAGCATAATGGACTATGGTGAAGGACTATGGATGATTGGATGGTGAGAATGCTACCATGACTACACTTGAGGGGTGAAAACCTATAAACTTAACACACAAACAAGGATATAAAACAATGATACTTCAAGAAAAAAAATTGCCATCAAAATTTTATTATTATTATTATTATTATTATTATTAATATTATAATATGGAGGAAAAAGGAAAACAACTGCATTGAAATTCTCTTCAGAAATCATGCAGGAAAGAGGAAAGAAAGAGTGAATAAAATTAGCTAAAGTGATGAAGGGTGGAAAAGCACCAACAATGAACTCTATATCCATTAATAACTTCCTAATACAACCAAAATTGAGAGACATTTTTACCAGTAAACTTGCCAAGCAAGAGTATTAAAATATGTTCTTTTTACATAATGATAAAGAGGTCAATTATCCAAGAAAACATAATAATGTTCAATTGTGTATATGCCTTAAAGAGTGTTAAAATGCATGAGGCAAAAAAAAAAAAAGAAATGACAGAACTGCAAGGAAAAATAGGTGAATCTGCTATAATATTTTAAAACTTCATGAATGCAGAGGTGTAACATATAGAAAATTGATAACATGATTTAGTTGAATAGCACCATCAGTTAATTAGATCATATCTGAATTTCTGGAATAGTTCATCTAATGTGAACAGAATTCACATTCCTCACAAGCTCACATGGAAAATTCGCCATGATAAACCACAATTCAGGAGTGTCTCAGTAGCAGTAGCAGTAACAGGCTTCAGTCCAGGCCTCACAGGGGCCTGACTTTTGCCAGGAGCCTCCAGCCACCCTCAGGAAATTCCATCAACCCTTTGCTCAGCCACCAGCATCTTAGGAGTAAGCAAAGGCCCTAGTCCAGGTTGTTCAGGGACCTGCCATTTGTTGGCAGCCTGGCCAACCTCCAATAAGAATCCCCAAACCCAGGCTACGTCACAAACATCTCAGGAACAATCATGGGCCCCAAACTGGTCCATGAAAGGACCTGCCCAGAAACAGTGACACAGAGCTGCCTTCTGTTGAGTGTCCTGGCCCAGTGTAGGAGGAGTGGAGACACACCTAGCAGAGACAAAATTCATAGAAATGAGGTCATGAAAAACAATTGGGAGATGCAATAACACAATGAATGACAGCAGAAGTCAAAAGGGAGAAATAACACCATATGTGGAGAACATATCCAGAACAAAACCAAAAGAAGTGGAAGATCTGTTCCTCCGATCAGATACAAATTTTAAGCTTGTCATTATAAGGACCTTTGAAGAACTCAAGGAAGAAAACAAAAAAATGGATCAAAGATATACAATAAAATTCAGAAAATAATTGAATGCCCTCAGACACAGGATCAATGAACAGAAGATTAAAAATAACACTGTAAAGAAGGAAATAAAGGAATTGCAGAATGAAAAAGATTAAAAGAGTAGATTTTAAAAACCATAGAAAACTATAGAAGTAGAATAAACCAAATGAAAAATGAATCAGTGAACTTGAAGATATTAATTTAAAAAGCAAGATGGAAGAAGACAAAGATAAGTGAAATAAAAAATGAAGGTACATGTCTTGAACTATCTAACACCATGAGGAAAAGAAATGTAAGGGTAATAGGTATCCCTGGAAGGAATGAGAGACAAAAAGGAACAGAATATTTAAAGAAATAATAGAAGACAACTTACCAAACTTGGAAAAGGAAATTAAGATAAAATCCAGGAAGCTAAAAGAAAACTGGGGTAGCTAAACAAAATTAAAACAACACCAAGACATATAGTGGAGAAATTTCTAACAGTTCAAAACAAAGAAAGAATATTGAATTTGGTGAGGAGGTAGAAGCAAAACACATATGAAGAAAACCAGATGAGGCTTACTTTGAACTATCCAGAAGAAACACTACAGGCAAGGAGATAATGAAAAAACATGATCAAAAACTTAAAAAAATTGCTAATGAGAATATTATATCATGTAATAATCTACATTAAATATGAGGAAGAAATAAAGGTCTTCTCAAACAAAGTAAAACAGAAGGAGTTTGCAAAAACTAGACTGTTCTTTCCAAGCATTATCTATAGGAACTCAAGTATCTAAGTCAAATAGAGAAACACGTAAGAGGAACTGAAAAAAAAAGATACAACCACAAAACTAAAAACAAAATGCCAGAAACAGACTTTCAAATATCAATACTCTAAATGTTAACAGACTAAACTCACCAAATAAAAGAGACAGAGTATCTGGTTCAAATAGGGAAAAGAATCCAACCTTCTCCTGTCTCCAAGAGATCACTTGAAATCCAAAGGTAAATATAGTCTCAAGGTAAAGGATTGTAAAACAATTCTACAAGTGAATGGGACAAAAAGAAAGTCAGACACAGCCATACTTACATCAGGTAAAATAGATTTCCAGTTAAAGAGGATGAGAAGAGACAGGGATGTATGCTACATAATTATTAAGGGAACGACTCATCAGGAGGATGTAACAATCATCAACATACACTGGAAAATGAAGAAGTACCAAAATTTACTAGGCAACTATCAACTCATAAAATAAGCATTGGAATAAAACACATTTGTGGTAGTGTTACAGGGCAGGGAGAAGGGGACCCCAGAACACCCAAGCCTGCCTGCTCTAAATAGGTTCTGCTATCCGCCGCATCAAGACAAAACATATAAGACCTTTAGTAGAAAGTTTAATACAATTAGTGTGTAATAAAGAAAAGACAGAGAATATAGTTTTTAAATCAAGCATCAAAATTACCCATCACCTCGTGGATAAAAGTCTACCCAAATGGGATTGTCCCAAAGCAAGGCCCAAGAGCCTGCCCAAGTCTAAAACACCTTCCGGAGAGGACCCATTGAAAAGGGCCAGAAACAGTCAGACAAGTCTGTGAGGAAAAGAGCAAAATTAAAATCAAGATCAATGTTGTCATTGTTAACCTCCCCACGGGTCTCTCACCCACATCTTTCAATCAGTCCAGGCCAATGCAGCTTCTTTACATGTCTCTCTCTTCCTTGTGCCTCTTCTGGCTCTCCATCTTGCTTCCTTCCTTCTCCAGTCTCCTCTCTCTCCTCTTCTCTCTTCCCAGCTTCTTATCTCTTCTGCTCAGGACCACTCTCCCTTGGGTGGTGCAGAGAACCTGGAGCCTCCCCTTTTCCTGTGGACCATCCTGTTATAGTAGGATCTTTCAGTATCCTATTCTCACCAATAGACAAATCAGAAAGACAAAAAATGAATTGGGACATAATAGCTTTAAGTAAATATTTAGATCAAATGGATTTAATAAACACTTATAAGACTGTATACCAAAAAAATGAATATATACTATTTTCAAATGTAGTGGAGCTTTCTCCAGAATTGACCATGTATTGAGCCACAAGACAAATATCAACAAATTCACTAAGACTGAAATCACACGAAGTATTTTCTGTGACTATAAATGCAACAAATTAGAAATAACTGCAATAAGAAAGCAGGGCAAACTTCTGGTACATGGAGATTGAACAAAACTAAAACGCACTGGTTCAATGCAGAAATCAAAGAGGAAATCAAAAAATATATAGAAAAAATATGACAATGAGGACACAACCTTCCAGAACACATGGAACACAGAAAAAAGCAGTGTTAAGAAGGAAGTATATAGCAATACAGGTTCTCATCAAGAAACAAAAAAATAATCAAAATAAACAACCTTGTCTCTCATTTTGAGGAACCACAAAAAGAAGGGAAAAAATCCAAAAACCAGTAGAAGGGAGGAAATAATATATTTAGAGCAAAAATAAAGGAAATAGAAAACAAAAATGCAGGCTAAAAGATCAATGAAACCAAAAGCTGGTTCTTTAAAAAAGTAAGTCAAATAGACAAAAATCTAACTAAGCTTGCTAACTGAAAAAAAGGGAGAGAGAGAAAACTCAAATAAAGGATCAGAAATGAAAAAGGAGAAGTTACAACCAGCACTGCAGAAATGCAAAGGATAAAAAGAGATTACTATGAACATTTGATACACAAAAATTCAACAACCTAAAGGAAATTGACAGATCCTTAGAATTATGCAATCATCCAAGACTGACTAAGATTGACATAGAAAACTTGAACAAATAACAAAACCAATAACAAAAAAGGAAATTGAGACAGTAAGCAAAATTCTCCCCCAAAATCAAAAGTCCAGGACCAAGTAGATTCACAAGTGAGTTCTACCAAAATTTCAAAGATGACCTAAAAACTATTCTCATTATTTAAAAAATTGAGAAAGAATACTCCCAAACACATTTTATTATGCTGTTATGCTAACATCAAAACTAAATGAAAACACACAAAAATGAAAACTACAGATCAATCACCAATCACAGATGCTAAAATCCTCAATAAAATTGGAGCAAACTGAATCCAACAGCTCATTACAAAGATACACATCAGAGGCCTCCCTGGTGGCCTATGGGTTAAGTCTCAGCACTATCACGACTACACCCTGAGTTCAATCCACAGTCAGGGAGATAATCCACATATGGCACAGCAGGCCTCTCCTGTCTCGCCCACTGCTCCCCTTAACATTGTATTTCAATAAAACCACCTGTTCTGCTCCCCACTCTGTCTCTGGTGAACCCTCTCACCCCCCAACCCTCTGTACCTCTGGCCTACACCCCAGTTCTTCTATGCAAAAATTAATAAATTTTTAAAAAATTATACATCATAACCAAGTAGGATTTATACTGGGACACAGGGTGGTTCATCATCCCAAAATCAATAGACGTAATTTACCACCACAACAAATTGAAAGTAAAAACCATATAAATATATCAAAAGATGCAGAGAAAGAATTTGATATGATTCAGTATCTATTTATGATGGAGGCACTTGAAAAACTGGAGACAAATTGAACATCTCATAACATCATAAGGACCATATATGACAAGCCCACAACTAGTATCATTCCCAATGGTTAAAAACTGAAATCCTTTCCACTAAGATCTTATACAAAACAAGGGTGTCCATTCTCACGACTACTATTCAACATAGTATTAGAAGTCCTAACTAGAGCAATTAGCCAAGAGAAACCTATAAAGTTACTCCAGTTTGGCAAAGAAGAGGTAAAGTTATCATTATTTGTAGACGATATAATAATATACATAGAGAACCCTAAAAAGTTCACAGAAAAGCTAATTAAAACAATAAACCAGTTCAGCAAAAGTAGCAGGCTACAACATCAACACAGCCTTCCTTTGTGCAGACAATGAACAAGAAGAAAAGATTAAGAAAGCCTTCCCAATCATAATATCAACAAAAAAATTTAAATACCTGGGATTAAACCTATCAAAGCAGGCGAAGGACCTATACAAGGAAAACTGCAAGACACTGTTAAAGAAATAGAAGACAGAAACAAATAGAGAGTCATTTGCTGATCATGGATTGGAAGGATCAACAATGTTAAAAACATTTATAAATTCAATGCATTCCCAATGAAAATCCCAATGGCATTCTTCAAAGAAGTCAAACATATTACCAAAATTTGTACGAATTACAGAAATCCACAAATAGCTAAAGCTCTCCTGACAAAAAAGTGGAAATATTCAGGTATCATACTTCCAGACTTCAAACTATACTCTAAAGCCATAACAATTATAACAGCATGGTAATGGAACAAAAGCAGGCATACAGAACTGAAAGTCCAGAAAAGAAACCACACGTATATAGACAACTAATCTGTGATGGAGTGAAGAATATACACTGGAACAAGAAATCCTCTTCAATACATAATTTTTGGATAATAAAGTGTCAAAAATGAAGATAGACCATCATCTCACACCATATATGAAAATCAAATCAAAATACCTGAAAGGAGAGCCTCCCTAGTGGCGCAGTGGTTTAGCGCTGCAACGTGGAGCTGTCGGCAGCGGCGAAGCAAGTTAGACACCCAGCCAAAGAGATTCCCACATGGTGTGGCAGACCTCTCCTGCTCCCCTCAGCAGTGTATTTCCGTTGATCTGCCTGTTCAGCACCCCACTCTGTGTCTGGTGAACCCTCTCACCGCCCGACACCTCTGGCCTGTACCCCAGCTTGAATGCATAAATAAATAAATCTTTGAAAAATAATAAAATTAAAACAAAATTCCTGAAAGGAGAAAGCATACAAGCACACATTGTACAAAAATGAACAACCATGTTATATAAATATATAAATATTTTTTTTTTCAAAATAGAACAGCAATAGCTTTATTCTTTCATTCAAACTGTTTTTTTTTTTTTTTCCTGGTCGTGGATTCCTCTGGATAGTCCCTTGATCTTTCTGGTCATTTATTTATTTTTTATTTTTTTTAAATATTTATTTTTATTCTTATTTATGTCTTTTACATTTTGTATTCCCCTTGGGTAGCCCACCACCAATTCACCCGTGATCCATCTCCATGGTCCCTTGTGTTCAGTTCTATTCCATTTTGTGCGCTTTTCCTTCCCTCCCTCCGCCTCCCCCCCGCCACCGCTGATTGTTGATTGTCTCTCTCCTATTTGGTTTCCTTATAGTCCTGTTATAAGTGAAACCATTCGATATTTTTCTCTTTCTTTCTGGCTTATTTCACTGATTATGATCCCCTCTAATTCCATCCATGCCGCTGCAAATTGCATGTGTTTATCTTCTTTCCATGCTGAATAGTATTCCATTGTGTATATGTACCACAACTTCTTGATCCAATCATCTATTTTTGGACATCTGGGTTGCTTCCATACCTTTGCTATTGTGAACAGTGCCGCAATGAACATATGGGTGCATGTATCCTTTCGGATTAGTGTTTTCGTATCCTTTGGGTAAATTCCCAAAAGTGGGATTGCTGGGTCGTATGGAAGCTCCATGTTTAGCAGTTTGAGGAATCGCCATACAGCTTTCCATAGTGGTTGGACCAGTTCACATTCCCACCAGCAGTGTAGAAGAGTTCCTTTTTCTCCACATCCTTTCCAGCATTTATTCTTGCCTGTATTTTTAATGTGTGCCATCCTCACAGGTGTGAGGTGATATCTCATAGTGGTTTTGATTTGCATTTCCTTGATTATAAGTGATGTTGAGCATTTTTTCATGTATCTGTTGGCCATTTGCTTTTCTTCTTTGGAGAAGTGCCTTTTGAGCTCTTCTGCCCATTTTTTGATTGGGTTATTGGCTTTGTTTTTGTTGAGTTGT
>PVIJ01016262.1:0-33245 GCA_004024925.1 Scalopus aquaticus
TTTCTTCAGAGAAGTCAGATGTCGTCCTGATTGGTTTGCCTTTATAAGTTATTTGTTTCTTCCCCTTTGTCATCTTCAATATTTTTTCCTTGTCCTGTATTTGTGTGAGTTTAACTATGATATGTCTAGGTGTGGGTCGTCTGGGATCGTGGTGATTTGGAGATCTTCTTGCATCTTGTATGCCAGAGAATTTCATACTCGGGAAATTTTCTTCTATCACCTCCTTAAATAGCTTCTCTGCTCCTTGGTCTCTACTGATTTCTTTAAGAACACTGATTATTTCCTCAATTCATTGTATTATATATTATATATTGTACTTGTGGTAAGTATTCATTATATTAATAAAACCATGAAAGGATTTTTTCATTTCTATCAGTGTTTGCAATTTCAAAAATTTCCTTTTTTATTCAATAATAGTAATTTTGCTTGCATTATCCTTATTTTCTTGCAAATTGTCCACATTTTCCATTAGAGCACTTAGCATATGTCATAATTGTTTTAATTTCCTGATATAATTTTTATATGTCTGCTATTTATGAGCCTGGTTCTGATGCTATTTTGTATCCTTCAAAATTTGGGACTTTTTGTGTGTTTATATACCTTCCAATTTTTTATTTAAAGTCAGATATCATGTAACGGAAGGGAAAGGAGTAAATAGGCCTTTAGTGCAAGGTTTTAAGTGTATCTGACTAGGGGTTAGAACATGTATACTCTTTACTGTAGCCTTATGGATTAGAGGCTAGATTTTCACTGATGTCCTTATTTTTGTCTCCCCAATTGTTCCTTTGCTTCCTAGTGTGTTGCTAAATAAAGTATAGGCCAGGCAGGTCTTTCTGTTGTATTCCACTGCTATTATACAGGCTCTACCGATGGGGTGTTGAGGTATAGGAGGAACAGAAACATTTCATACATATTATTTGCTTTCATTCTTTTAGTGATTATGTGTCCCTGTGCTGTAACCTTCACAAATGTTTCTTGGTCTTGTAGTCCCCACCAATAGACTTAGGTGAGATAAGATAGAGGAGACTGGAGTTGGGTCTTTTCCTGTTCATAGGAGGCAGCAAATAGCTAGAGTTGTTTATTTTATCCTTCTCCCAAGGTTAGTTTGGCTCTGGTAAAATAATTTATCTTGTCAGCAGTCCTTAATAAGAAGAGTCAGATGTTTTGGGAGTATTTCAAAGTGGCTATTTTTCTCTTTCCCTACTAGAAGCATGAGGGGATTTTTTTTTCTAATTTTCACTGTGACAATCTGTAGGGATCCTAATGTAAAATTCATAAAATTGCAGGACTAAGACTGCCTCACTTCCCCTGGAATTTGAACTAAAAAATGTCTCCACACTGAGCCTCCAGCCATCTGTCAATCACACTTTAGGTTTGTCTGACCCGGTTCAGGTTCCTGTGGAGATTTCTGTTCCTGGGTTTCTGCTCTGCTAAATTTTCTATCTGTTTATCTCTGTCTCTAATTTTGGGGTGGTTTGCCTTGTGACCTTAATTTTCTAGTAGTTCTAAGATGAGTCATTTCTTTTAAGTTTAACATATTTCTTATGAGGGTGAAACTGATTATTTCCAAGCCCCTTTTGTGCTATATAAGAAACCAGAAACCCTGTATCTATCATTTGCTTCTGTAAGAGTAGTGACTGAAAACTTTGAAGTAACAAAGTCATAAAATGTATGTAGTGTGAAATAATCAATTCTCTGTGACCACTAATCACTAATCTCTAATTAAATTCTTTGAAATCTAGAGATTGTTTTTGCATCTCCCATATGCCAGTGCCCAGCATCTGAAGGCATTTTCAGTGAATAATAGAACTTGCTGTAATAGCATGGTTTTGTGGTCTGAAACAATGCCCCTAGATATGTTTGAATCTTGTGGAAAAGAACATATGCACTAAATAGTCGGCTCATTTAAATTTACTTCATGCCATACCCAGTAGATAGGCACCAGAATATAATTACTGACACGTGAAAATGAGATCTCAGTTTTGTAATGTCTCTACTTAAGATTTCCTACACAATCTAACATTTATTATATAACTTTGCAGGAAATAATTAAAACTCAATTCATAAATATAGATTAAAATAGTTGGAAATAGTTACATTTTATATAGTTAGATGGTTCTAGTTACCTTACAATCTTTCCTTTGCTGCTTACACTCAATCTATAAAGACTGGATTCCTGGGGTACAAAATGTCTCTTTTTATGCTTCCTAACCATTTACCATCCTTATGAGAGGATTCACTACAGAGTTCTTCAAAGGGGAGCAATTCAGCACCCCAGGGCCAGGCCAGCAGCAGTGCTTCCCAAACCATCATCAGGCACTTTTAAGGATGAACAACAGCTCCCCAGGAGGTGTAGTGCAAATCCAGCCCTTTAAACTCATTTAGTTTAATTGCGTAACATTTTAAATACTGCACGCCAGTGAGAGGCAGGTGGATCAGCAGGTGCAATGTGGCTATCTGCCAATAATGGCATCAGAAAAACAGTCCCTCACAGAGGCAAGAAGCAAAAGAGACTGAGTGAAGAACTCCTCTGAGCTTAATGTCTATTTCATCCGGTAATTGCAGCAGAGGGGAGGATTTCCAAGCAATCTAAACCAAAGCTGTTTTATTCATTTTTAGTTATGCCTCTTTTAACAGGAGATATCTCAGAAATAGAATTTTAGTAGAAATTCAGCCAAGTTCTTTCTGCATTCATCCTACTGAAATTCATTTATGGTAAAGATATTACAAAAAAGGGAAATTATGAAGGCAAATGTTTTCTTTCTAAAACTTTTTTTGTGAACAATCTGAATTATATCATGCCAAATTTTTATATTTGTGTATTAATTTAACTCAGGTAAAAGTTGAAGGCAAATTATGAAAGGAATTTTTGACATTAGTCTCTAATAATACATTCAAATTATAAATTTCCATTTTCATTTCACTTCATATTCAAGAGAGAAAAAGGGAAGGTAAAGTATAAACAGGAAAATTATGCTATATATATACATAGAAAACTCAAAATTAGTAAAAATAAACTTAAAATATTTTAAAGTATTAGATTGGTAAGCAACCAAAAAAAAAAAAAAACTTAGATGCTAGTAGAAATATTCTAAAAAGTTAGAAATAGGTAACTGAACACAGACTTGTTAGCTCTCTTTTTTGATTATGGAAAAAGTCAAATCATGATAATAAATTCTATGTTGATTTTTTTTTAATCACAAATATCACTGTTTTGTATTTTAATATTTTGATCAGATTGAGCTTGAAGATAAACAAATTATTATCACATACCATACCCACATAAACAGCTGAAAGCAGTTCAGGGTAAAACAGAAGAAAGAAAATATAGGTAAAAAGTTGCTAAGATTTTTTTAAGGCTCACTATAGTCCAGGCCCTGTGGTCTGAGGCTAAGAGGTGTTACACCCATTTACATAGCTCTTGGGTGATACAGGCACTTTCAATGGTTTTATTGCCATTTACTTGGTACATGAGGCAAAGTATAAAAATATTTGAATTTAGGACTATGTGATAGGAAATAAGAGTTTACCTTCGTATTCATTTTATTACCAAGATGATGGTAGTAACAAACACTTCAAGAAGTAATTGGACGATAGAAAAATATGAGCGGTCAAATTTAGAGTCCTGCCACATGTAAGACCTAAAAAATCTGTGGCAATACCTTTTCTAACTTCTGCTTTTTATTTCTACACATTGTTAATAGACTACTGAATCACCTGATATATCAGGAACATCTTCAATATAAATGTATTCAGTTCCTCTCTTGTACCAGGTTTTTCTTTAAATTTACTGTGAAATCCAATAATTTCCATTAATTTATAATCATTCTTTTTATCTACTCTACATATCATTCAGGGTATCATTTCAGTCAGTGGGAGAAAAAAGGCAAAACAAAGTATAAGGATAAATCTATTTCATATCAAAATATGTGAGATCAGAAAAGGCAATTTGTATGATGATAAACAATTCATAGCCTAATTGTGTTCCTACTTAGAGGATCTTCATAATCAAGTCTCTTAATACACATCTAGAGTGTCTTAGTCTTTTGTTTCTGATTTGTATGTCTCTTCTCTGCCCTAGCACTCACTTTGCCTTGAATAATCTGGTCTAGCAGCAGCGGGAGTATTAAAGCTAAGTCAGGCAGATGCAAGAAGGAACATTCCTGATTGTTGATGAGGCCTCCTAGGAACTACAAATCTGTTATGTAGGGATTTGAGGCTTCTTATCAGATATCTGCTGAGAACAAATGACTTGCTTAAAATTTGTAATGTTCTGAGGAGTTGGAGGTTGGGCAAATGATTATCCAGTTTATGGATTACTCAGATTTTAACTCTGCATCCCAACCTTCGACAGTTTAAATTCATTTGATTCTTTAAGAAGATAAAAGGAGAAATAATCAGTCTATTTTTTTCATTAACAAAAGTTCTGAGAAAAAGAAGCTAGAGCCAACTTCATAAATCACAATGATGTGAAATACGGATTTGACATTCCAGTTTCTTAATTAAATGATGGAATTTGCTGAAATGTTATGTGATGGAATAGATTTGACATATAGTCTGGTAGTTAAGAGAAGTGGTGCAGCATAATCTGCTTTTATTTTTGTTTAAAACACATTTTTTTCTTCTCACAGGGGACATAGGAGAAGTCAGGAAAGATAGGTTAATTTGTGTTATAAGGAGCAGAAAGCTACCAAGAATAAGACATGGATAAATCTAGGAATACAAAAAGAAGGGTAGTGACAGAAATGATATGGGGACATTGAGTTCTAAGAAATATGTGGAATGGTTTTTGCTTATATTCAAGTTGTAATGAGTCATTTGTAAACTTATTTCAAAATTTACATAGGTGAGAAATGGAATCTCAGTGTAGTTTTGATTTGTGTATGCCTTATGATGACATAGGTTAAATATATATTTAAACATATTTTGAGCTCATACAAAATGGCACTTGTAGAATTATAAATACATTGTAATCAATGTCTAGAGTTTTATTGAAAGTAAATCCTTTTTAGGTCAGTTGTCTAGAATATAAAATTATCATGTTAAGAAATTAAAGCATAAGTGATGAAATATTATGAGATGTTATTGCTTATTAAAATGCAAAAATTCAGACCATCTTGAAGATTGGGGTTTTGTTTTGTATTATCTCATAGTTTGAGAAAATCTGTGCCATGAAAAGCTATTTAGGATATACCTTGAAGGCTCCTTAATAATAGATGAGACTTAAGAGAATTGACTCACTAGGGCCTTGCTGGTGTTGCAGCTGTTAGGCGCTGCGCTGTGGAGCTGTCTTTGGCAGCGACGACCCGAGTTGGACGGTCTGGACGCCCAGCTGGGAGATTCCCACATGGCGTGGCAGACCTCTCCTGCCTCGCCCGCCCTCCCCTCAGCAGTGTGTTTCCATCAATCTGCCTGTTCTGCTCCCCACTCTGTCTCCGAACCCTCTCGCCACCCCACGCCTCTGGCCTGTACCTCAGCTTGTATGCATAAATAAATAAATCTTTAAAAAAAAAAAAAGAGAGAGAATTGATTCACTCTATTTTCAGCATTTATTAAACCTGTTCGAACTGGAGAATCTCAAGATAGTAAAGGAAAAATCCAGAAGTGTTTTCTATTTATCAGTTCCTTTATGATGAAGAAAATCAACCACATGTTAAAGATTGTGTATCCTTTCTATTCAGATATACTTTACATATAGTGTTATATTTTTAGGTGTGTGATTTAATTATTTGATATATTTATAAAATATATGTAAATATTGTGAAATATTTGCCACAGTTTATCTCATTAACACCCATCATCACACATGATTATAATTTTTTCTTTGTGTTGAGAAGTTTGAAGATCACTCTTAACAACTTTTACATATACAGTAGTCACTGTGCTCTATATTACATTCCTAGACTTGTTTGCTTTATAATTGGAAATGTTTCTTTCCATCTCACCCATTTCACTTACCCACCACCCTTACCTCTGACTACAACCAATCTGCCCTCTGTATCTATGAGATGTTGTTTTTTCCCTATTGCATTCCACATATTGATATAGTAACATCATACAGCATTTGTATTTATCTGAATTAATTTCACTTAGTATAATGCCCTCAAGGAGGTCCATCCATATTGTTGTAAATGGCAGGATTTCTGGTTTCTTTTTTTTTTTTTTAAGATTTATTTATTTATACATACAAGCTGGGGTACAGGCCAGAGGCATGGGGCAGCGAGAGGGTTCACCAGAGACCGAGTGGGGAGCAGTACAGGCAGATCAGAAATACACTGCTGAGGGGAGCAGCGGGCAAGGCAGGAGAGGTCTGCCTCACCATGTGGGATTCTCCCGCACCAGGCGTCGAACTCGCTTCGCGCGCTGCCAACAGCTCCACAGCGCAGCGCTCAACCGCTGCGCCACCAGGGAGGCCCAGGATTTCTTTTTTTAATGACTGACACATTTCATTGTAAAAAATGTGATCATCTTCCATTCACTCATGCCTCAAATGGATGTTTAGGTTTTTTCTATGTCATGGCTATTATAATCAATGCTGCAGTGAATGTGGGGTGTTCATGTTTTTTCAAGCTAATACCCTCATTTCCTTTGGAACAATACATGGAATAGTTGTACTATAGTTATACATACAGTGTTTCTTTATGTAAATTTTGAAAGTGTGTACATAGCATTTTCCATAGTGGCTGTTCCAATTTAATTCTCCATCAACAGTATACAAGATTTCCCTTTTTTCTATATCCCTGTCAGCACTTGTTATTTCTTGTCTTTTTGACAGTAGTCATACCAACAAGTGTGAGGTTCTATCTCATTGTGGTTTTGACTTGCTTTTCCCTGTTGAGTGATGTTAAGCACCAATTCATTTGTCTGTTGGCCATTATTCTAGTTTTTTGCCCCTTTTTTATTATTTGTTTGTTTTGTTATTGAATAGTATGGGTTCCTTCTTTACTTTGGTAATTAACCTATTACTGGATATCTGAATTAAACCTTTTTTTTTTTTTTGCCAATTGGCAGATAGTGATTTCACTTGTTTCCTTTACTGTGTAGAAGTCTCAGTTTCATGTAATCCTACTGGTTTAATCTTGCTTTTGTACCTTTGCTTTTGGTGTCATTACCAAAACTGATTTCAAGGTGATTATGTCCTATGTTTTCTCCTAGGGGTTCTTGGATTTCAGGCATATCAATCAATTTTTAAAACCATTTTGAGTTAGTTTTTTTTAATTTGATTGGTGTGAATTCTACAGACATTTCACAAAGCAAGATACATAAATTACCAATAGACACATGAAAAGATGGCCATCATCACTTATTAGGCAAATGAAAATCAAAACCACTATGAGATATTAACTGCACATCTGTGAGGTGAGAATGACTATTGTCAAAAAATGGGGGAAAAAAAAACTAGTGTTAGAAAGATGTGAAGTAAAAGTAACATTGACACACTGTTGGTGGAAATATAAATTGGTATATCTTCTATGGAAAACAGTATTGAGATTTCTCAAAGAAATAATAGAAATGCCATATGTTTGAATTATTCCATTATTAGGTAATTATTCAAAGAATTGAAAACACTGATTCAAAAAGAAATATGCACCCATAGTCTCATTATAGCATTATTCACAGTAGTCAGGAGCTGGAAATAATGTTAGTGGCGACTGACAGATGAGTGAATAAAGATGATGTTGGGTGTATATGTATGTATACACACACACACACTAGCATACTAGATGAAAATAGATGAAATATTTCCATTTGTAACAACATGGATGGACCTAGAGAAGAATAGAAGTGAAAAAAGTCAGACGGAGAAAGATAAATACCTTATTATTTTGCTAATCTGTGGAAGATTAAAAAATCCAAGGAACAAGCAAATCGAAAATAATAAAACCCTGAGATTTTGGCAGTTGAACCAAGACAAAGGGGAATAAGAGTATTTTAAAATTCATAAAGACACTCAATTGTATTTGGTGAGTGGAAATTAGATTTTTGGTGGTACTCAAATGTAATACACACAGGTGTCAAATTATTATGCTGTACACCTTTAAATAATGTTATAAATCAATATAAATGCAATAACATTTTTAAATGATTGCATAAGAATTATTGATTATTTGGAACCATTTATGATAAATTTTAATATAATGAAAGATTAAAAGGGGAAGATAAACCTCTTATCGGAAAGAAGGGCAATTTACTCATAGTTTTCACAATATTGTTCATGTAAATGGACATCTTTTGTAACCTGCTGCTATGCCTGTGCTATGCTATTTAAAATAGTGGCTATGTGCCATTTGAAAATAATCTCTGAAAAGACACTATCCAGATACTACACAAATGATAGTCAAAAGACTCCTTTCAGGAATCTTGTTTTGATTATAAAATGCAATTTGTTAAATTATTATGGACTGTGGAAGAAGAAAGGACATAACAATTGGAGAGCTGTTTTCTCCACATTAGCATTAACACAGATATAAAATTTGTTTATTTTCCCAAAATGTATATACAAAGCAGTTCCTAGACATTATCTGTTATTTTTTCTAAGTACCAGATAACTTACATCTGAAAACAGTAAAGACTAGAAAAAGTTTTATAGCTATGAAATGTATTCAATTTTTTAGACATTAATTTGCTTTTATCTGAATAAAATAATTTAGATTATGTCCAGGAGAAAAGCATACCCCAAAATTAAATCACATTCTAAAATACAACTACAATATATTTCCATGATGTATTTTCTCTGTCTTACCAGTGAATTAATATTAACTTCTACTACCCAGTGTAAAAATGGCCTGTAAACCTTCTGCCTGATATGGGACAGAGAAGGTTTTATGCATTGTTAATCTTCTTTCAGCAGTTGGGTTACAACAGAAAGCGTGAGTTTGAGAATGGCCAACAATGTTGTCTGCCATTCATTTTTCATTGGAAAGTTAACAATGCTGAGACATTAGAAACAAGGAGGCCACAAGGAAGGTATGATTAATAGTCCAAATCATTACACTATCTGAGGACCAAATTAGATTCTGGAGTTAGATGGTGAAATGCCATCTGTAACCCAATACACAATTGACAAAATATTTCTATATATTTAGATCATTTTTATCAGAGTTAATATAAGTGAAATTTCCTTGAAGAGTTTCAGAAAATATTGCAAATGAACAGATACCTATTTTAAAGATCCCAGAAAATTCTTGTAATATTTAGCAAATTTACCTGCCACAGAATTAGTTCAGAGTATGAGAGAGAGACTAGCTAGCACTACTTGATTATCCTTCCCATATCATCCAATGATAGAACCATGAACACATCTAAAATACAAAGATTAACAGGAACACAATTCATTGTAGCTATTCCAGTTTCTGCCAGGCTCTTGAAACAGCTCTCTCATTTTAATCTCTGACATACTAAGTTAAAGGGAATCAGATTTTAAAAGATGACGCTTCTGTAACAGTCGAAACCTCAGAGTATCTAGATCCTCCCACAGAGCACAGAGTGCCTTTTGACATGGTGAGAGCTCATCGGTCCCCAACCTCATCGTTGAGTACTCTGCGCATTCTACTGTATGGTCTTCAGTCCTCTTCTGTGCTCCTCCCTGAGAGAGGCCACAGTGCATGGAGCAATCCACAGGCAGCTACTCTCTCGTTCACAGCCTGTGGTTTTACTTTATGCCAACTTCACAGCAGGGCCCAGTATTTTTTCTCTTGAAAAAGAAAATCCACTCCAAAAAAGCACTGGGGTACAAAGTTGATTTTACAGAAGAGTCTCAGGGACACAGAAAAGAGGATTTATGCCACACACTAGAAAGCAAACAACCTAGCAAAACATATTATTAAGAGATTTATTTCTCCCTATGTTCTTCTTTTACTCACTAGCCACTAGGCCAGCCTCTTTCCAGAGAATTCACCACAAATACTACCCCTAGCTTTTGAAGTACTAATCAGGGCTATTTGAGATCTTATTGTCCCTACAGGCCCTCTTCAGAGCAGGTTTATCAAATTGTTCATCTAGTGAACTCCTCTAACTTCCTAAAGGGAATTTGCTGAGAAACTCAGTTTTGTCGTTATCTTTGCATCCTGTAATGTGAAATAAGCAATTGATAGAACAGAGGCTGGAAGGACACTCAGTGAAGTACATGCATATGCAGCTATGCTTTCTTGTATTGCATAGAACCTGTACAGAACAACATAATGCTCTGGGTTACTTAGGAATACACTCCATAGCAAGACCAAACAATGGGAGTGACCCCGAGTGATCTGCTTTGCAGGGTTGATTTCTACAACAACCTACTTTTGTAGGTTAATAACACCTCACTTGCAGAAGACATTTAGGCGCAAGGAGATGACTGGGCTACACAGTATTTCTCAACTTTTTTTTTTCAAGATTTTATTTATTTTTGTGTAGAAGAACTGGTGCAGGCCAGAGGTGTGTGGTGGGGGTGAAAGGGTTTATCAGAGACAAAGTGGGGAGCAGGACAGGTGGATCTACTGAAATACATTGCTAAGAGGAGCAGCGGGCTAGAAAGAAGAGGTCTGCTGTGCCATATGTGGGTTAGTTCCCTGGCTGGGGATCAAACTCAGGCCACAGCAATGATAGTGCTGAGACTTAACCCCTAGGCCACCAGGGTAGCCCCAGTGCTTTTAATGTGTGCAAGAGTCATCTGTGAATTTTGTCATAACACAGATTCTGATTTAGTGGGTCTGAATTGTGGCCTAAGGTTCTGCATTTTGAACTAATTCCCATACTTCTGGTTCATGCATCACACTTTGGGTTCCAAGAGTATGTTCTAATGAGATGCATAGTGAAGGAATGGTAGTGGGAAGGGATGGTATGTTGCAATATGAAGGTATTTCTATGTAAAATTCCTGGTAAGATAATGAAAGAAAAAGATACTCAGATTTTCAAGGTACTAGTAATTTGTTTTGATTTATTCATCATGTAAATACTCTGTATTCCATATCCAATATTAGATCTGTAACTCTGTATTGTTTCCTAAAGAGGATACCTAAATGTATGTATTATTTAGGTCCCATCAAACCTGGATCTGTCATTGTTGGGCACCAGAAATTTGATTTGGGGTTATATACATTTGCTTAGCATCAAGATCAACTTGTAGGAGTAGCCGCCTATTGGTAGGAAGTAGGGCAATGAGGAGAAAAAAATAAAATCTCTCTTTAGTCTGCTGCCAAAGTCAAGGCTCCAAAGCATTTTTCTCAGTCATGGCTGAATTTGAAAAGGAGAGCGAGAGAAAAAGCCACTGATGGCTTTATTTTAGAAAGAAAATATTCCTTTACAACTAAGAGTAGTATTTTTACAAAACAAATCTATTACTATATGAATAAGAGTAGATTTTTCTTAAGTTTATTTTGCATTTTCCGCAATGAAGAAAAAAATCTTAGGTAAAAGAAAGAAAAACTAAATTGTGGGTCAAATAAAAGAGAAGTCTGGATATATCTTATCTATGAGGTAAAAAAGAAACTAAAAAGAGACCATAATGCTTAGAGAAGATTACATTACAAAGATTATATTATCTCAAATTATATATAAATTCTTTCTGGAGAATATAAACTTTAGAACCTGGCCTAAGAGGCATCAGGCAGAAGGGAAATTATTTTCATTATAGTTTGTCACTTATGTGAAAAGAAACTGAAACAAAATTCATTATGAACTAGGAGGAGATAAATTAAAACATTAGTATATCAGTACTAGAGGGGAGCAGCAGGCGAGGCAGGAGAGGTCTGCCGCAACATGTGGGAATCTCCCCTGCCGGGCGTCGAACTCAGGTCACTACTGCCGACAGCTCCACAGCGTAGCACCCAACTGCTGTGCCACCAAGGAGGCCCTGGATACTTAAATAAAGAAAAATACAAAAGGGAATAAGAAGCCATAAAAGTAATAATTAATAACTTCACTTTTTAGTAAATTCTATAACTTAAAGAGGCCTTTTGAAGAAACCAAAGCTTTATGTTGAACTTGTGCATGTTGTTAAAGTTATCAAGTAAATACAAAAAGTAATGCATAAAATTCACAATATTTTGTCAACAGAGTAAAAAAATACAAACAAAAAACTTAAAGTAGAAAACTGTTCTGAAACAGTAAGTAATCAAATATATAATGGTAGAGGACTATGGGTAATTTGGTGGTGGTTTGAGTAACATGTGGTGTTGTATACTAAAATACATAATTTTTAAAAATCAACACAGTTTATCATATTAAAGACTGTAGAGGAAAATATTTATAATTCAAAATTTGCTAGATTCTGTTTCCGTATAAATCTTTTAAAACAGACTTAGTCTTAATTTGAAAAATAACTAATCAAAGATACTTTGGGTTGGGGGTGGGGGGAAATCATCACAAAATTGAACAACCAAAGCTGTACCCAACAATAAAATCAGTCTAATGTGCTTTTTTTTTTTTTTAAATAGAAAAGAGGGGCCTACTTTGTGGTGCAAGGGGTTAAGTCTCAGCACTATGAAACTGTTGCCCTCACTGCAGCACTAGTTCTATCCCCAGCCAGGGAGCTTTCCACATGGTGCAGAAGACCTCTCCTGGCTCACCCACCCTTCCCCTCAGCAGTGTATTTCAATTTGCCTGTTCTGCTCCCCATTCTGTCTCTGGTGAATCCTCTCAACCCACCCCCCTCCACAGTTCTGGCCTACACCCCAGCTCTTGTATGCATAAATAAGTAAATCTTTGGGGAAAAAAAAAGATAAAAGAAACCACTTTGAGCTGTGGTAATTAGAGAAGAACAAATATATAGTAAGAAAACTCAAGCAAATATAAGAAAGAAATTATCGTACAAGATAAAATGAAGAGGGAATTTTACAATTGATAAGTCTGGAAGCCACTTTAGAAAATCTAATAGATAAAATTATAGTAAATATGAATTTAATCATCCAAAACAGAAATAAAAACTAGAAATATAAAATATTAAATCTCTTTAGTATAATCGAGACAGAAGTCCAGCTTCATTTCTTTAATGAAGAATAGATTAATTCAATTGTTCTAACATTGGAGTATATTATAGAAATAATTAAAAAACAATTATGATTTTGGGAGGCCATGGATGAAGTTGACTCTCAAGGCAAATTAAAATAAGGTTTTTCAGGTAAGATAGTCTCTCTGAGAGATTGGGTGTTTAGAGACTTTAATATAAGAGAATGCATTTTTTTTCAGGACTGATTCTTTTTTTACAGTTTAACTTCTATGAAATCTATGTCAGTTTTCTATGATATTCATATTTGATTTTTTGTGTGTGTGAAAAAGGAAACAAGCCCTATGGAGTCATGAACTTAAAAACAAAACTAGAAATATTGTGGATCATGAACTTAATGGCACCCCCCCCCACCCGCCCCCACACACACAATATCTGGGGCTATATCCACCTAATGTAAATTTCCAGTGGTTGCCTTCCCTGGGTATAATTGGGATTCTGTGTCTGGGAAATCATAGCATTTTCAAGACCATAATCTCTGTAATAGTCACTCAGACTCTAGCTGATGCATTGTGTTTGATTTTACTTTGCAAAGGGATAGATCAGTCCTATAGAATGAAAATAGCAAAATGAAGGAGGAATCAGATTTTAATGAAATTTTTACAATTTTATATCTCCATTTAAATGACTATGGGTTCATAGTTTCATTACTGGTACACTAAATGAAGATTATAAGAATATGTGGCTCAAATGTTTCTTACAAATTGGTTTCAAATTCCATGATAGAATAGAAAGCCAGTCCTTTAATAAAGTTAAAATGTATCCTTCTATTTCCTCCCAGTTCTTTTCGGTAACCCTCCTGTTGATTTGAGTTTATGATCCCTTGGTTTTCACCATAAGAATTTAATATGCGCTGAAATTCTACACTTTTCTCTGATATGCAAGAGTGTTCAGTTTTAAGAGGCACAGGTCTAAGACATATCTGGTAATCATTTATTTCTTTTCCTAGGATTATAGAAACTTTCACTATTCCCATCACATGTATGGAGGAAATAAAAAGCAGAAAGAAATAACTAGTAATCAATTAGCAAAAAGAAGCAGTAGGAATTAGATTTACCCTCCCATCTGAAACAACTAAAAATATATAAAATGATAGGTTTTAGACTTTGGTTATCAGGTTGTGAAGAACAGTGACTTCTGAGACAGGAAGCAAAATGAGTTCTACAATTATTCCCAATTATTTCCTGGAGAGACTGTCATACGCCCAGTGAAATGAGTATGACACAAGCAGCACAGGAAAGTTTCCCCGGTTGAGACAGTTGAGAGTTCAAAAAAGCCAAAGTGGCTAGGGATTACAAGACAAATAGCACATAAAGAAGCTATGTATTTACCTCCATTAAATCTGGCTTCAATTAGAAAACTTTGGGGAAAAAATGGTCACAACTGAAAGACTGGTAAGTACTAGCATAAGACTAGACAGACAGTTAAAAAAAAAAAGGCATGTATATTTGAAATATATGAAGGTAATGCCACAAAATCAGTAAGATAAAAAAAATTACTCAAAAAAATATTTATATCAATTAGGTATTTAGGGAACAATAAGGTTGTAGTGACATAGCAATGTCAACGTGCTAAATTAATGTATTAAGCCAGTAGGTTTGTAAAATACTAGCTTCCTGCTATATGATGAGTATCAACTATGGAACAGAGAAATCTACTTCCTGCCATAAGAGATTACTCTGTCTGGATAGAATGATAAAGATAAGTGTGATGACAACATAGAAAGTGTATGTGAAATCCACCCATTAGGTGTATTTGGGTAAACATTACCTAGTTTTAAGATCAAAAATCATTCTGTAGTAATTTGTTTAAAGGGATTCCGTAAAGACTTAGGAAAAGTGTGAGTGATGATATTAGGAGAATGTTCTG
This sequence comes from Scalopus aquaticus, assembly GCA_004024925.1. Lineage (NCBI taxonomy): Eukaryota > Metazoa > Chordata > Mammalia > Eulipotyphla > Talpidae > Scalopus > Scalopus aquaticus. Next base: position 14,855 of record PVIJ01016262.1, read on the forward strand.
GTCAGGAGTTAGTTCATGCGAAGGCCCTTGTGTGTGTGTATGTATAATTAAAAAACAACTTAAAATTAAACTTATAAATTAATAAACATACATTATTTTTTCAATAAATTATATGTCTAAAGCTGAAAGAGTACCATGAGGTCTGATAATGTATTGTTGGAAATGTGCTTATTTAGCAAGTAACTTTTAAAGACTTTCATAGAAGAGACTCAGTTTCTTCACATAAGATGAAATTACTCTCTCACTGGTTTATCTGCTCAAATATGGCATGAGCTTCCCAGGCTATTTCTTTCTGTTTCTGTCATTTTTAATATCTGACTTTTATCTTCCCCCCTAATGCTTCATAGTCCCAAAATGGTCACTCTAACTCAAACCTTCAACTCCACAATCTAGGGAAAAAGGGTGTGTCATTTTAATTAGGAAAGCAAAAGTTCCAAAGGACCCACCCCTACAAATTCCATTTTACATTGACAGTTTACTTGAACTTTCATATCTATATATCTATCTATAGATTGAAAAATGTCTGTGTTGAGAAAAGCTTCCCAGCTGCCATATAAACTGGAAAATTGTGTGGCTTTCCAAGCAAGGATAAATTATACTGTGAAGAATTATGTATTATCTAAATCACAATGTCTGCCACAACAAAGACTGTGATTTGATTCTGAAAGTCTTGTATTTCCTGTTAAAGACTTAAGAATTTGTCCTTAAGAGAAATGAAGAGATACAGTTAATTAGCCTATGGTAATACCTGTAAAAAAATCAAATCATAGACTACTTCTTAGATTTCTTCGCTTGTCTCTTGTACAGCTGTTCAGGAATGGACTAGATGGAAGATGGTTTCCATTGTGCAAAAGCACAGCCTTAAGACTCAGTTTTGAAGAGTCTAGAAATAGTCTCCATTCTTGTGGGTCGTGAGTGATTTCTAAGGCATTCATGAGGCCCTCATTATCGGAACAGAATGCCAGAGTACTTTCCTTTCTGAAGAAAGGCTCCAATTGCTGGTGGCGCTTTTGATAGAAAGTAAATGTGACATCTTGTAGAAGACTCCATTGTTGGAGGCTTGATCCTAGCAATTCTACCTTGTTCTTGGATAAGTCCAAATCACAAACCAGATCATTTAGTTCTTACTGTGTTAGTCTGTGTGGGGTTGATGATGCACCACAGTGAAAATCTGGATCACTGCATGCTGATGGAACAGGAGAACAGGTCGGCTCACCCTTGTCCTCATCAGATGAATCAAGAGAATATTCTGCTGGAGGGTCTGGAATAGGAAGTCCCTCACCATGGTGAATTGGTCTCAAGCAGACAGAATGTTTGGGTAGACTATTCTCAACTTCTTTTGCTTCGTTATTCCACCGGAAAGAGGAACCAAGCAGAAGTAACAGTCCTGTATGTGGTTGCTTGGCTCTCTCCACACCATGGGGACTGCAAACGGCATTGATGGTCTTTTGCCATTTAACCACTGTGAAAGCTGTGCTAGACATGTAGCACAGCATATATGCAGGGCCCAAGGCTTGTTTTGGTCAACCTTGCATCCAAAGTCAAGATGATAAGCCTTTTTCACTTGAGAAGTGATACTTTTCTTCTGCTTGGCAAATGTGACTTCCCCACAAAGATAGCCGAAATTGTCCATGTTCTTAACACACTTTTGAGGCATTACTGTTCTGTATTGTGCCTAAATTGATAAAATAATAACAGTTCTATGGAACAGTAGCTTAAACTGCCTCGCACAGACTGAAATATTTGCAAGGGCCAGCCTTTCCGACAGGGCTTTCTATAGTGCATTGCTGACGTCAGCTTACTTCAGCAGCTGCCTGGCAGTAGTATTGCATTGCATCAGAAAATGATGCAATCCACGCTGGATGATGTGTGCATGATGGTATTATGCAATGTGATGCAATATTACATCATTCTAGGCTGATTGAAGATGTTGTCTCAGTCCTACTGGATAAATTTACACGGTGAAACATATAAAATGAATTACATTAAATATCTTCAAAATGAGAGCTAATAAAAATTTTTCAGGGTTATAGTCATGTTCAGCACACCAAGATACTACAGATTAGTGTCTTTTGAAGTCAGTAATGATCTCACTGTTGACCAGTGTTATTTTTGTTGCAAGAGTTCAGGGTGGTAAGTTATGAAGGTAATAGATTGATATAATAACTGAAAAGATACTTAGGGAATGACATCTTCAAGTTATAAGGTTGATTGGCTTTCTGGAGAGAGATGAGGTAAATTATTTTCAGATCATTTGCTTAAACATTTGGTGACCTTCCATCGAGGTAGGAAACAGAACTAGATGGAAAATGGATTTGTGTGGTAAAAAATATAGACCTCATTTCAGTGACTGAGTTTTAGTGTCTGAAAGACATCCACCGGAGGTAATAGCTGTTTGGAATTGGAATTCAAAGGAAAGCTGAAAGATTTGCATTTGTAAATATGCCGTACGGTATTAGATGCCATGCATAGAAGAGCTTGTCAAAATTAAACTCCAACAATGAAAAACTGATTAGTAAACAAGTCAATAAAATAAATGAGAGGGAATACATGGAGTAGATGAAAACCAGGACAGTGGATTTCACAGAAACCAAAGAAAATGAGTTGAGAAGACAGCAGTGAACAGCATGCAAAAGGCTGTTAAGTGTAAAGAAATTAAAGGTGATCAAAGAAAGGAAAGCATACTTAGAATTAATGACCTCTTAGCAGGAGACGTTTTGGTTGATGATGCTCCATATTATGTTATAATTTGTTTCTGGAAGGGTAAGGGAAAGCAAATGATTGGGAAAGACATTTTGGGAGGGATATGTTTCATTGTAAAAGAGTAGAAGGCAAGTGCATGGACTTCAGGAATTGGTATGCATGTGGTTTTTATGAGCTCAGAAAATGACCATATGTATAAATGCCGAGTAAGACCACTTACTAGGTAGAGGAAGAGTTTGGGGAATGGTGAGAGGAAATAAATGAAGATAGGATAGGGCAGAAGTAGGCTATTTTGCAAATGTGAACATGAGGTATTATAAATTCCTCCCCCACCACATCCCTTATTCTGGCTTGTTTTTGAAGTAGATACAATGTCATTTTATAAATAAAAGAGAGGATGGAGGGTTAAAGAAAGTAAGAATTTTGAAATAGTCATTTTGAAGAAACAGAGAAACGCCTGGCTATGAGAAATAGAATGGTTGCCAGAAAGTTTGAAAATCTGGTTGATGTTGCCCCATAAATTTATTTTGGCAGCTGAGCTTAACTGTCCAGGTGTGAGCTAGAGAAGGCAGAATAATTAGATTCGTCCAGCTCTAAGGTTTTGCCAGGCAGGTGCATTGAAATGTAAAGGCAGGACAGACATAAATTTTGTAGATTGTAGTTGAAAATTTAACATTTCTAGGGAAAGGGAAACATGATAATGATGATTTTCATATTTTTGAAAGTTCCCAATTTTCTATAGATGAAATTCATTTCTTATAAATGCAGCAAGTTATTTAACTTTCAGTAGGTGAAGACACTAGGCAACACCTTTCAAACATTATTAGCACACACCACCTTAGTTTCCTGTACATCATCAATGCTTAAAATATTGCTTATTTATTGCTCTCACTACAGTAAAGGAGATTTGGTCCCTCTTCAGGGGAAATGTGAAGCTTGGGCTGCACTTGGGGCATATACTTACAACTTATCCTGCCATTCATTTTCTTGTGCAGCTCTCCATCTATATTCAGGTTCTCCTTGGGTAGCTTCATGAGCCTTCGTTCCCTCTCATGAACCCCTACTCAAAGCACTTATCAGAAAAATACTCACAGTTCTGTTCCGACTAGATTGTTACATATTCCTCTCAGCAATTTGTATCCGTATCCCAGCTGAGATTTAGATATGTTTATTTTCATATTTTTAGAATGTATGTGCCAGTTAGTTACTGCTAACTACATAAACTTAAAGACTGATTTCTCCAAAGGCACTGAAAATCCCATTCATTTAACAGAAGTCACCATCTTGTCTTTCTTCTTTACATTTCTTTGTTACCCAGAAAAAAAAAAATCACTATTATCATTCTTTGTTGGGAATTAAAAATTTCTCTATGTCAATTCTTATCTAATAGTCTTGATCCAAAAATTTGATTGATTTCATCAATTTAAATTTTCTTTCTGACTTTTAATATTTGAGCAATCTATGTAAAAAATGATAGCTTGTGTCAGCAATATTGAAAACTAAGAACTTTTTAAATACAGAGTTGAACATGTTTTTAAACTTTTTAAGTTAGTTTATTATAAAAAACAGAAAATCAAATAGAAGAAAATAACAATGTCTTATATCTCTATCATCGGACAGAGCTATTTTTAGTGACTTCATCAATATCCTTCCAGAAAGACTATGTTGACATTGACAAAATATATGAGCTCAAGATGTACTTTTATTACATCTTTTGGTCATTTACTTAGAAATGTAAAGACTTTAAAAAATGTATTCATGTATATTTTACATCACTGTTCATTTTTATACAAAGTTTACTTTCTCCTCTCAGGTGTAGTCCCCATAAAATTCCCATCACCAGTTCACCTGTGCAACATCACCATAGTCCCTGGTGCTCTCTTCTCTCCCCCATTTTGATCCCTCTTCCTACCCTCCCCTGTAGAATGTCTTTGATTTATAGTTGCCTGTTAATTTTATTTATTTTTATTTTTTGGGTTCCCCTATATTCCTCTTAAAAGTGAAACAATCAATATTTTTCTTTTTCTTTCTGACTTAAGTAGATGTTGGATCTTTTTCATTGAGTAATTTGTTTTCTAGGAATTGTGCAAGGAAGTTCAACTGGGAACTCATTTTAAAGCTTTCCTGAATTAAGGACATCTGTCCTGACTTTCAAGAAGATATCTGTTGACACAGAAGGCAAAGATATGCTAAGGGGAATTCCCAATCTTTTGGACATATATTGTTGTGATTCAGAATTGATTTCAGAAATTACAGCAATATAAAGAGATTAGAGCCACTCAGCATGTAAATTATTTTATTGTAGGTAAAAGAGATATGAGAAATTTAAATGTATTTTATGGATTATTGTCATATTTGAGTTTCAAAATGATCATGAATATAATTATCTTTGGTGTGTCTGAAGAACTTAATTTTCAAGGTTGCATAGTATTCTATTGCATGCATGTGAAATATATAATTTATTGGGCATTTATATTTTAGATTAATTTTATTACACTGAATAATAAGAACATCTTTATAGTTTAATATTTGCATGTACCTCAGATAATTTTGTTAGGATGAATTCCAAAAAATAGGATGAGAATTCAAATAGCATGGCCATTTTAAGAATTTTGACTAACTTTGGCAGTTGACCTCTGGGAAACTTCTGAATTTTATTATCATAAGAAGTATATGACTTTAGTGGAAAATTAATGCACACTATATTTCTTTTGACTAAGCATTATAATTATTGCTAGAGAAACCTAAGGTCAAAGTAAATACCATGTGGACTGAGTTTAACACATTTCTATATACTTCATCTGAAAGTCCTCTTAACTAATTCTTCTTTTAAAAATTATGAGAGTATGTGACATCTTGTATTCTTGATGATGTTACTTAAAACAAAGATATATATTTATTTAGTGGAAGAGGTTCTGTCCTTCGTAGAGTATGTTGTTTTCAATTTTGGCAAGTATCTGCTTCTAGATAGAGCCTTCATAAGTATGTGTGTGTATGTCTGTATATATGGATATGGCTACACATGTGTACATATGTGTGTGTCTAAACATACTTATAGACTAAGTATAAAGATATTTAAACATAATTTCAGGTAACTACAAGTTTTTAGGAGGCAGCAGATAGTCATATACGGCACATCAGCATGTATTTGCACACACACAAAAAACCCTTGTAGGTTCCATAGCACAAGCATCATTTGGGTCATTATTATTATCTGTTAAGATATGAACAAAAATGCCTACCAAGAAGTGTTCAATGATATGTTTCCTATTATACTCACATGCAAACCAGATAACTCCATTGCAGATCAAATAAGGGTATATTAGAAAGTTTTCCTCTCGAATTAATCTAAATTCATTGTCCCTTGGAGTCTTTGAAGTACATTTGTATTGATTTCAAGCAGTGCATATTCTATTGTTAAGGTTATCCTTCATTTAAATTATTTCTCTTATGAAGTATACCTTAAAATGAACACATCCATACAGATTTTTTCTTTCCTCTTTGTAAAGAAAAATATGAATTAAAATGTTATCTTTTGTTTCTTTACAAAGTTCTTAGTAACTTTTCTAAGAATCACCTATGAATATTTATTTTCAATTTCCTCTAAATTTAAATGAGTGTTTAAGTTTTATTAACTCACTTAAAAATTTCAATTGTAACTCTAAATTCTTAGTTATGAAATACTCCTACCTTAGTTAATGTAAAAATAAATATATGCAGGAATGTATTATATGCAGATGATAATAACAATAAAGTATTGTCATGCTGTATTAGGCAATATAGGAGCATGTGAGTCAGACTGTACAAGACAAATCCATCTGTTAGATGTTTACTTAAATTTATTTGTTTTGATATTTGCGTTCTTACTGTCTTGCTCTGTATTAAAGAACTTATAGAAACATATTTTCCAGTGACAAACTAATAAGAGTGATTTGAAGCTTAAAATGACAGTTTAATTTAATTTACTTATGGCAAGTACTTAAAATGACAGTTTAATTTAATTTACTTATGGCAATCTGATAATAGTTTTAGGTACTATTAATATCTCTTTATTAAAAAAAAACTTTCACTTTCAAATGATTCTTCTTGAACTCTTGCTAATAATAAGAAACTTTTTTTAAAAGTTAGAATGTTTCTATAGCTGTTTTCCTAGAAAGCTACTAAATATTTACCAGTAAAGAAAGTTTGGTTATCACAACTGTTCAAAATATGTTTCTTTGGAATTATGTATTCACTGGGTCAAAATGCAAACAAAAACATACAACATTTAATGACTTAATCTTATTATTACCCATACCTTTCCTACCACTTATTTTTTGTTTTATAAATCATTAGAAGAGGAAACAAAAAAGTAACAAGAAAAAACCTCTTCAAAGTTTGGGTGTAGGATATAATAATTGATGCAGTTAAAACTGTCAATAGAAGTTAAGACAGTAGAATTTCATTTTTGTGATCATTTTCTCTGGTTTTGCTTTCTCTTATCACCACAGATAATAAAGAACTATATATTATTCTTAACACTTGTGGTCTGCTCACATATTAATACGTGTTCATCTAGTCTCCGTTTTTTCACGCCACGGTGGATTATTTGAAACTATTAGGAGCTGTTTCTTTGATCATACTCAGTCTAGAAACTTTACACATTGTTTTGGTGAAAGTGTAGGTGTTTTATGAGAAATATTACAGTTTTTTTAATATCCAGTAGTTCAGAGTCGTGTGTTTTATTGAATGCTTATACCATTCATGTGGTGGCACAAAAAATGGCCAGCACACAAAGTGTTAAGTTCCAACAAAATTGTCATGTGTTCTCTCTTTCTCACAGTCTATGTGCTCCTTAGACTCTACACCTCTCTGTGATGACACCAAGGTGTCATCTTTTCCTTTCATTCTTTCTGAAATAAAACTTCCCTTAGTATATAAAATGCACAGTATCATTCCATAGGCTTAGCCAGTGTATTTAGTGAATATGTTTTATGAAAAGTGTCAAAATTATGATGGGGTGGAAAATGTTTGATACTCTTTCCTATGCTGTCAAAATGTTGACATCCGATAGCGTGAGAAAATGTTCAGTATTATTCCTAGAAGACATGTAATTTCATGTATAGGAAAACACTTCAGTTCTCTTTCTTTTTATTCATGGAGGGAAGGAAACTTCCTTACTGGGCCTGGCCTAGGCCACTAAGCTATTGGAAACTAGTTTTCCCTTCTGTCAAATGGGCACAATTATAATTGCCTGGTTTAGGGATTTTTTCTCCCCACTAAGATCCCTTAGAGTCCTTGAACTCTTCCCCACCACAGTCCCTCTTAACCTCATAAACTTCATGTTTATTATTAGTGTCCACTAGTTTTTAAAAGTGTCTTGCTCTGTGGATTCTTCCGCTAAGTAAACATCGGATACCTGTCTATCATTCTGACTGACTTTTACATATAATCCCATCAGATCTCCTTTCATTTTGCTATAAAAGACAGTAGTTTACCTTTCCCTAGAGCTGAATAATATTCCATTATGTGGATATACCAAATCTTCTGTGTTTACATTTAGGTTGTTTGCATGTACTAGTCATTGTAAAATGTTCTGCAATAAAATTATAAGTCAATTTTTTTTAGTTTGATGGTTTCATGTTCTTAGGATAGATGTCCAAAATGGTATTTCAGGGTCACACAGTATTTCTATGTGTAGTTTGTTAAAGTAAATCCAGATTGTTTTTCAAAATGGCTGCACCAGTTTAAATTCACACCAACAATGTAATAGGGCTCATCTTTCTCTACATTCTCTGCAGCAATTGTTGTTAGGGGCCTTTTTAACTTGTCATCCTCCCAGGTGTGAAATGTTAGCTCACTGTAGTTTTAACCTTCCTCTTCCTTATTGAAAGTGATGGTGAACATTTTTCCATGTATCTCTGGCCTTCTGGGTATCCTCTTTGGTGAATTGTCTATTCATATTTGCTGTCCATTTACTCATGGGTTTGTTTGCACATCACATATACTGAATGTTTTTGTATATCATAATGTGTATATTGTGTGAAATTTTTTTTATTCAATGGGATATCTTTGAAATCTACTTTTTTTTAATTTTGCTGTGCAAAAGCTTTTAATTCCAGTGGTTTATGTTTGCTTTTATTTTCCTTGCCATAGGGATCAAGTCTCCAAAATTGTCTTTATCATTGATGTTTTAAAATGTAACATGTTTTCTTCTATATATTTTATTGCTGCAGTTCTTATATATGTCTTTAATCCAGTTGGAATTTACTTTGTGCATAAAATGAAAAAGTCATCCAATTTTATTCATGTACTTGTGACCATCCAGTTTTCCCAGCACCATTTGTTAGAGACTTTCCTTTCCTCATTATATGTTCAGTGATCATTATCATGAATCAAGTATTGATATGTACATGAGTTTATCTTTGAGGTTTCAATTCTGTCCCATTGATCCATGGATTCTATTTGTATTCCAATACCATATTGATTTAATTTCTGTTTTTTTTTAATAGTACGGTTTAAAGTCATTTAAAGCCTCCATTTTTCTCAAGATTTTAGATATTCAAAATCTTTTATGGTTCTATATAAGATCTAGATTTATTTTTTTATTTATACATACAAGCTGGGGTACAGGCCAGAGGCATGGGGTGGCGAAAGGGTTCACCAGAGACAGAGTGGGGAGCAGAACAGGCAGATCAGAAATACACTGCTGAGGGGAGCAGCGGGCGAGGCAGGAGAGGTCTGCCGCACCATGTGGGATTCTCCCCGGCCGGGCGTCAAACTCGCGTCGCCGCTGCCGACAGCTCCACAGCACAGCGCTTAACCGCTGCGCCACCCGGGAGGCCCTCTATATAAGATCTAATTTTTTTGTTCCACTTCTTTAAGGAATATCATTGGTAATTTAATGAAGATTGCATTAAAAGTATGTATCAGTTTGTTAGAATAATCATTTAGGCTATATTGAATTTCACCATATAGGACTATGAATGTCTTTCCCATTCTTCTTATTGTGGTCTTTTTTTTTAGTTTCTATTGTTTCCTCTAGATTCTGTAGTTTCTACTATTTGCTATCACATAAGTCCTTTACCATCTTGGTTAGCTTAATTTCTGGGTATTGAATTCTTTTGTGTGATTGTAAATGGATTTTTTTCCCAGTATTTTTATTATTTGTTTGTATATGAAGTGCAACAGAAGACTTATGGTGATTTTGCAGCCTCCCACATTACTGTATTATTTTATTTCTAATAAGTTTTAAGGTTTACTATCTACATTATAATATTATCTAAAAAATAATGGTAGTTTCACTTCTTAATTTCCAATCTAGGTTCCTTTAATTTCCTATTTTTGTCTGACTGATTTGTCTAAAACTTCTAATACCAAATATATATATATGTGTGTATACATACATATAGATATTACATCTTTTGTTTGTATAATGTATGCTTTCTTCTCTCAGGTGTAGTCCCCATAAAATTCCAACCACCAGTTCACCTGTGCACATCACCATCGTCCCTTGTGCTCTTCCCTCTGCTGTTTTAATCTCTCTCCCTCCCTCTCTCCTGCAGAGTATCTCTCATTAATGGTTGCCTGTTAATTTTGTTTGTCCCTTATTTGTTTCCCCTACATTCCTCCTGTATGTGAAACCATCCAATATTTTTCTTTTTCCTTCTGGCTTATTTCACTGAACATAATCTCTTCCAGTTCCTTCCATGTTGCTGCTAATGGCATGAGTTTATGTTTTTTGATTGCTGAATAGTATTCCTGTGTGTGTGTGTGTGTGTGTGTGTGTGTGTGTGTGTGTGTGTATGTGTGTGTGTATTGATCTAGCAATCTATTTTTGGCATTTGGGCTGTTTCCATATCTTGCCTATTGTAAGTAATGCTTCAATAAACATAGGGGTGCAGGTATACTTTTGAATTAATGTTTGAATTAATGTGTCCTTTGGGTAGATTCTTAAAAGTAGAAATACTGGTTCATATGGAAAATGAACATTTAGTAGTTTGAGGAACCTCCACACAGTTTTCCACAGTGGTTGGGCTAGTTTGCATTCCCACCAGCAGTGTAGGAGAGTTCCTTTTTCTCCATATCCTAGGATTGTTTACTTTATTTTTTTGTTGAGTATCATCAGATCTTTGTAGGTCTTTGTGATCAGTTCCTTATTAGTAGTATTGTGTGCAAAAGTTTTTTCCCAATCAGTAGGGTGTCTCTTTATTTTGATTAATATCTCCTTTGCTGTACAGAAGCTTTTTAATTTGATGTAGTCCCAGCTGTTCTTCTTATACTTCATTTTCTTTGCTTTGGAGGATGTCTTTAAAGATGTATTGAGATATATGTCATGTAGTGTGTTGCCTATATTTCCTTCTATATGTTTTACAGTTTCAGTTCTTATGTCCTCTCTCCATCTGTCTACCCATCCTTTCTCTTAAGTCTTTTATCCATTTTGAATTGTTTTTTATGCATGGTGTTGAGGTATAGTCTAACTTCAATTTTTTTTGCATGCAGCAGTCCAGTTTTCCCAGCACCATTTATTGAATAAACTGCCCTTGTTCCATTGCATATTCTTTGCACTATTGTCAAAGATTAGTTGTCCATAAATACGTGGGTTTATTTCTGGGTTTTCTATTCAATTCCATTGGTCTGCACATTTGTTTTTGTTCCAATACCATACCGTTTTAATTATTATGGCTTTGTAATATAGGTCAAAGTCTGGGAGTATGATACCTCCACTCTCCTTTTTGGTCAGGAGAGCTTTGGCTATTCAAGATTTTTTTGTGGTTCCATATGAATGTCATAGATATTTGCTCTATCTCTTTGAAGAATGTCATTGAAATTTTTATTGGAATAATGTTGAATCTGTAAATTGCTTTCAGTAGGATGGCCATTTTGATAATGTTAATTTTTCTAATACTAAATTTGACAGAAATGGTAATAGTGAACAACCTTTTCTTGTTCCTGATTTTATAGGGAACTTTTCAGTTTTTCACCATTAAGTATAATATGGGCTTTAAATTTGTAACATGTTGACTTTATTATGTTGACATATGTTCCTTCTTTGCCCATCTTATTAAGTGGTTTTGTCATAAATGGATGTTAAATCTTGTCAAATGCTGACTGAATTTATTAAGATCACATTTTTATCTTTTGTTGATGTATTATACTACATTGATTAATTTACATGTATGAAAGCATCCTTGCATCCCTGAGATAAATCCCACTTGATCATGATTATAATCCCTGTGATGTATAATGTTTTGTTGAATTGAATTTGCTAGTATTTTGTTTACTTTTTAGCATCAATCTTCATTAGGGACATTGGTCTGTGATTTTTATTGTTGTTTACTCTTGTTCTGTCTTTATCTAGCATCAGTTCTAAGGCATTTCAAGCAGTGTTTTTGTTTTCTCCAGATAAATGCCCAGAAGTGTATTGCTGAATCATATGGCAGTCTTTTTTTTTTTTAAGTACTTCCATATTGTTTTCTTTCAACAAGAAATGTGTCTCTTTGGAGGATATTTTTTTATCAAAACTAGATTCAGATATTATAAAGATGCAAGAAGTAAGGAGATTTTAAGAGTTAGACATATGTTATAGACTAACAGAAAAATGGGGAACATGCAAAATCATACAGGCATATTCAGCAGAAAATATATACCTATATGAAAAGTGAAATGATAAGGGTGGAAATGAAATATATACCAACAGAAATAAAAAGTATTTGTGTGTTCATAAAAACTATTTGTTGGTTCATCATTGGGCTCATAGAGGAAAGAGTGTGAATTTATAATATCCTTTGAAGGTATGAAAACAAACAGAGAAGAGAGAAGGAATATCTAAGTTGTGTGGGACAATATCAAATGAGCTCTCATATATAAAATTGGAATAACTATAGAAGAGAGGGCAAATGCTGCAGAATGAATATTTGAAAACAATGAGAATTTTCCCAAAATAACAACAGACTAATACTACAAATCCAATAACTTGCAGAAAACCAAGATAAATAAATAAATTAAAAAGCAGGACTTGAAAAAAATCCATCTAGACATATTATATTAAGAAATAGAAATAGAAAATGTAAGTAAAAAAGAATCTTGACTGCACCAGACCAAAAATAAATAAATAATTAAAAGGTAAACAAAAAATACCACAGAATTCTCTTCAGTAAAAAACAAGCAATTTCACTAAGATGTACAGATGGGACATAAGCTCATGAAGAGATACACAACATTATTCATTAGGAAATGTAAATTAAAGCACATCTACTAGAATGGTTAAAAAATGACAATACCAAGTGTTAGACTATGAAACATCTTAAACTCTCATTCAATGCTGGTGGGAATGCAAAATGTAACAGCAGTTTCAGAACAGTTGAGATATTTCTTAAATGTTTAACATGCTATCGTATTATCAAGAATTCCACATCAAGGAATTTTCAAGTGAAGTCAAAACTCATTCAGTAATAAAAAGGAACAACCTCTTTAACATAAGAATGTTGATGAATTTTAAAAGCTTTCTGCTAATTACTCAGACACAAATGGTACATGTTGTGTGATTCCATTTGTATGATATTCTTGAAAAGAAAAATTGTAGGGATGATTGAATAATTGTTGCATGGTATGTAGTAAAAGAGGGATTGATTACAAAGAGTTAGCTTAAGGAAAATTAGAGAGTGATTGGGCTTTTCTTCATGTTACCATGATAGAAACATGACTCTTAATATATGTCAAATCTCTTAAGATAAGCTTTGCCATATAAAACTTTTTAAAAATCAACAAGGATGTTGGGAGGAAATCTAAGAATGCAGACTGGGGCAAATGAATCACTTGTAAAACAAATGAATGATAAATCCACACTGAAGGAGATATGTGGAGGAACAGAATTGCCCTAATTAACTTTGGAAAAAGTTAAAAATTGTAATAGAGTGAATTGTTAAAAAAGTTAAAAATTGTATAGAGTGAATTCTCTAGGATTAAAGATAAAAGCTGTAAAACAATATATTGCTTTCTTCCATCCTCATATTTGTAGGTATATATATATATACCATTTTGGGGACAAAATGGATGAATCTTGAGGTGATTACACTAAGTGAAATAAGTCAGAAAGTAAAAGAAAATTATCAAATGGCTCCACTCATCGTGGGATATAAATAAATAAACTGGCAAAGCATAACAACAACAAAAAAACCTCTAACTATGAAATGTATAGCAGTTCCTAGGGAGAAGGGGGTGGAGAGAAGAGGAGACAGGGTTAACATGAAAGAGTATTGGCCCTGGAGCTTTGGTGGAGAGTAAACGAAATGTGCAAATGTGAAGGTGTGGCATATTCCCAAAGTTATGTAATTGAATGGCAAACCAATAAAATTTGAATAGTAACACAAAAGGTGGGTTATATGCTTGTTTGTAGAACCAATTGAGGCCTAGATTAGGGTAAGAGAAGGGATGAGTGCTGAAATGTAATCCTAAACAGGAAAAGCAGAGAAAAGCAAGGAACAGGAACTTAAAGAGTTGGCCTTCAACATATGCAGAAGCATCTGTTTTAAAGTTTTAACAGAATGAAAATAAGTATGAGAAAGTAAGGCAGAAAAACTTCAAGAAGCGCAGATCAGGAAGCTCATGACTATTGATTTCAATTTACCCAAGACCAAAGAAAATATATCACTGAGACTTAAGAGAGTGTTAACTTGTATAGTATGATACAATCTTTATTGAAAAATTTATCTCAGGAGGTAAGGCTATTATATCCTCCTTTGAGTGCTCTGGGAAGGATTCTTTCATTTTAATATCTACGGAAGATTCTGTTCAGGATAGCAAAATCAAAGACCTCTTATTTGGTTTTATTTGTTTGTTTTTTTAAGATTTATTTTTTATTTATACATACAAGCTGGGGTAGAGGCCAGAGGCATGGGGCGGCGAGAGGGTTCACCAGAGCCAGAGCGGGGAGCAGAACAGGCAGATCAGAAATACACTGCTGAGGGGAGCAGCAGGCGAGGCAGGAGAGGTCTGCCGCGCCATGTGGGATTCTCCCCGGCCGGGCGTCGAACTCGCGTCGCCGCTGCCGACAGCTCCACAGCGCAGCGCTTAACCATTGCGCCACCAGGGAGGCCCCCTCTTATTTGTTTTTGCAGAAACAAAGATTTTATCTATTCAGTGATTTTTGGCCTGCTTGACATTTTTAATGCAATTTTTTAAAACACTTTTAAAGTTTGAAGACACTGAAGCAACAATGGAAATGTTCATGTCTGTCTTTGGGCAATAAGTAAGTACAATTATGTAAAACAGAATGTTAGAAAATTCTCAGTATTTTAATAGTCAGTGTTATAATGACCATCTTACTCAAAACAATTCAGATTCAGTGCAATCGCTATCAAAGTTTCAATGATTTTCCTGAAAGAAAACAATCAAACATTATTGGAATTTATATCAAACCACAAACGGTCTCTAATAGTCAAATCAATTCTGACAAAAAAAAAAGAGGAAGAACAGAGTCATCACAACCCCAGACTTCAAAGTCTCCTACAGAGCTTTAGTAATCAACACAGTGTGGTATTGTAATAAAAATCAATGGAACAGAATTCAAAGCCAAGGAATAATCCCATATTTATATGGACAGTTAATCCATGACAAAGGAACCAAGAGTATACATTGCAGAAAGGATGTGTCTTCAACAAATGATGTTGGAAACACCAGACAACCATGTACAAAAGAATAAAACTAGGCCATTTTTTACACTTTACACAAAAATTAACTCTAAATAGATTTACAACTTGAATGTAAAACCTGAAGCCATAAAACACATTGAAAAAAATATACTGTGAGTATGGCTCATATCAAAAATACCAGAAATGAGAAATGTTAGTGAGCATTTTTTAGAAAAATGAACCCTTGTACATTGTGTTGGGAATATAAACTATAGAAAAGTCCAGCCCCTATAGAAAACAGTATGGAGTGTTCTCAAAACAAAACTAGGCATACCATATGATCCAGCAATTATATTCCTAGATATCTACCCAAACAATGCCAAAACACTAATGCAAAAGAATATATACACCCCTGTTTCATAGCAGCTGTATTTATAATAGTCAAATTATAGAAACAACCTAAGTTTCCAGTAGCAGATGAGTGGATTAAGAAGATGTGGTATGTATGCACAATGAATACAGCTGAGCTACAAAGCAAAATAAATTGTGCTATTTATATTAATGTGCATAGAATTAGAAGGGATTATTGCTAGACAAAATAACATCAGGAGAAAGACAGATTCTGGTTATTTCTCTTGTGTGTGGAATACAGAAACAAAAATACGGTTTTTGTTTCATAACATAGAGAAACAAAAATGTCAAAACCAAACCAATACAAACCCTAAAAATCTGACTCTATAATTCAGCATACAAGTGTGGGAGGGTGGGAGGGTGTGAGGGTGGCAAAGAAAATGGAAAGGAGATCTAATTGACTGTGGTGGAGGATTTATGGGTGCTTTTGTGGTGGGTGTGGTGTGGTAACATATTTGAAGAGTTGTGAACCTATGCTTTTGAATTATATATAGCATTTCTAAATCAACATTCCCTCAATAAAGAATAATATAAATTACAAAATATATGGTCACATAAATATTATGATAGTTATTTGAAGATTTGGTTGCTAAATGCAGTACAGAAAAAAAAATAGAATCCCAGCACAATCATCCTTTTCCCTTCATTAGCTAATTAATAGCCAATTGATATATCTATCATGGAAGCATTTACCAAATCATTTCCAGTGGCATTCTCTGTGGATCACAGGGGTAAATGGTGTGGAACTATGGTAGGGGTGAGTTCCACACAATTTACTTAAGTTTATGTGAGACCACAGTCTAATTCAGACTTAATTTTATCTTCTGATAATGTGCAGCCCACTTCACTTTAAAATAGTTTATTAATCCAACTTGAGAGCAGACCGTTTCAGTATAATATACTTAGTTTATATTTAGTTTCATAGCAAAATATAAAATGTAGTTTTAATATTTTACTCATGAGTTGCTAATTAACTATTCCTAAAAAATGTTGATTCATTTTTAAAAATTTATGACTCTAAATACAATTCAGTTAAATTGTCTAGTAAAAATAACTTTCCATCTCTTTTTGTCACAAAATCACATATTAGTATTACTCAATACAGTCACATATTAGCATTACTTTTTCTACTGTTTGAAAATGTCTGATTTCTTAAGTGCTGTTTTTGAATATACATCTCTATTTTTAATAGAAATCTGTTGTATTTTCTTTTTGAATTAAGTTGACAATGTGTGATTCCAATATTTATTATTACTTTATATAAAAAATAGACACTATTTTTAATATAGTTTATTTTTACAGAAAAATCAGATGATACATAGTTCCATATATCGCTTCACTCCCATTCCCATCTCCATTACATTCTTCTCAATTACTGTCTTTCATTAATGGGATACATTCATTACAATTATGAAACAACGTCGATACATTAGTGTTAATTGAAGTCCATAGTTTATATTAACCTTCCACTGTTGTCTTGTAGTTATATGTGTTTTTAGATATGCTACATTACATTATGAAGCAAAATAGTGTGAGAAGGGGTGGTTATTTGTCTCTTTAACGAATTGCTCTAAAGAGCAAGTTATCAAATTTGGGGGCAAAGAATTGTTCACAGCATTTCTCTACTATTTTTTAATGTTTAGGTTCAATAATTATGGTTTCTTTTTTCATTTTTTAAAAAAGATTATACATTTGTATTAGGTATTACTAACACCTGAAAGTACTGAATTTTAGGATAACCGTATGGTATTGTGTGTATATGCCACATCTTTATCCAATCATCAGTCTGTGGACACTTAGTTTAAACTGTTTTCAAATCCTGGTTATTATGAATATTGCAGTAATAAACATTGAGTACATAAATCTTTTTTTTTAAAGATTTATTTATTTATACATACAAGCTGGGGTACAGGCCAGAGGTGTGGGGCGGCGAGAGGGTTCACCAGAGACAGAGCGGAGAGCAGAACAGGCAGATCAGAAGTACACTGCTGAGGGGAGCAGCAGGCGAGGCAGGAGAGGTCTGCCGCACCATGTGGGATTCTCCCCGGCTGGGCTGGGCTTCGAACTCGCATCGCTGCTGCCGACAGCACCACAGCACAGCGCTTAACCGCTGCGCCACCAGGGAGGCCCTAGTACATAAATCTTTTTGAGTTAGTTTTCTCATTTTCTATTGATCAATACTTAGAAGTGAAATAGTTGTATCACATTATTTTTCCCCAATGAATAGTACTTTAATATAGTTTCCATTTTTTGAAAGATTTATTTATTTATGCATACAAGCTGGAGTGTAGGCCAGAGGTTTGGGGTGGTGAGAGGATTCACCAGAGACAGAGTGGGGAGCAGAAAAGGCGGATCCACTGAAGTACATAGCTGAGGGGAGCAGCGGGTGAGGCAGGAGAGGTCTGCTGCGCCATGTGGGAATCTCCCCAGCCGGGTATTGAACTTGTGCTGCAGTGGCTCCGTATAGCTTCATAGTGCTGTTCTTAACCCATTGCGCCACCAGGCAGGCCCAATATAGTTTCCATTTTTATACATATATATTTTTAAACAAGTGTATATAACATGTAGTGAGTAATTTTACTTTTGTCAATATTTTCTACTTTTCCATATTAAAAAAAACCTGTCTAGTATTTAGAATATGGCCGTGCCACGTTGAACATTGCCAT